>SEYY01020788.1:72500-75000 GCA_009176605.1 Armadillidium nasatum | reverse complement strand
ACCTTCCTCTATCCCAGATATCCCTCAAACCACCTAACACCTCTCCTTCTCTTTTTCTAAGACCAACATCATCACTCATACTAACATCAGCCTCTCCAAAAATCACACCCAGATACTTAAATAAAGTGACTATCTCCAATGTCTCCCTATCTACTTTAATTTGTAAATCTTCTCCCTCAACCACACCCCTCTCCCCACCCTCCCCATTTTTCATCCACAGCACTTTACTCTTACCCGCATTTACTCTTAAACCCAAATCATCACAACCCTTTACAAATTTATCCACCAATAATTTCAAATTTTCATGTGTTTCAGCCAAAAATACTACATCATTCGCATACATCAACACATTTGCATCCCACATACCATCATGTTCCCTAATTCTCACCCCTTTCCCTACCCTATCCATTTTACTAACCACTTTATTAATAAATAAATTAAATAACCCCGGAGACATTACACAACCCTGTCTCAGACCATTATTTACATAAAAAAAACTCATTCTCCATTCTGTTCACTCTTACACATGCCCTGCTATTCCGATATAAAGCTCTAATACCTTCCCGTACTTTCTCCTCAATATCATACTCACTCAGGACCTCCCACAGTTTATTCCTGTCTACCCTATCGTAAGCTTTTTCCAGGTCCATAAAGGACATGTACACATCCTTCTTTTTATCTCTACTTTTCTTTTCAATCATTCTTAATGCAAAAACCTGATCCATACAACCCCTTCCTTCTCTGAAACCCCCCTGTTCCTCTCCTATTAACCCATCTATCCCTAACCTATTCAGTAAAATTCTTCCATACACTTTCCCCACAGCGCTAAGTAAACTTATCCCCCTATAACTCCCACACTCAAATTTATTCCCCCTTACCTATATATATATATATATATATATATATTATATATATATATATATATATATATATAATATATATATATATATATATATATATATATATATATATATATATATATATATATATATATATATATATATATATATATATATATATATATATCTGCCTTTAATTTGACCAATTTTATCCCAAACTCTGGTGGAAATTTTAGTAGGTCTCTGGCCTTTGCCCACCAAAGATAAATATTAATAATATATATATGAATAACGTACTCGCTTTTTGATGGTAACAAAGATTTGGTGGTCAATATACGTCATTTGCTCTGCAATATCCATTGCTGATAAAGTCTCAATGTTCTCTCGGCTTGGAGTCTGTATATATATATATATATATATATAGTATATATATATATATATATATAATATATATATATATATATATATATATATATATATATATATATATATATATATATATATATATATATATATATATATATATATATATATATATATATATATATATATATAATATATATAATATATATATATATATATATAATATATATATATATATATATATATATAATATATATATATAATAATAATAATAATAATAATAATAATAATAATAATAATAATAATAATAATAATAATAATAATAATAATAATAATAATAATAATAATAATAATAAATAATAATAATAATAATAATAATAATAATAATAACAATAATAATAATAATTATAACAATAATAATAATAAAAATCTAGATAGAAAAATCTTTACTGGTGGAGGAGCTAAGAGTGAGTCAAGATCAATCTTGGTGGTATTTGGTTCTTCGTTAGTAATAAGTCTGAGAAGTTGCGAGGCTGCTTTGTGTTCAGCAGGGAGGAGGGTCGGACAGCAGACAAGATCTTCTAAAAACTCAATTGTCATCTGACATAAATTCCCATCGCTTTCAAAATCCTTAGAAATCATTATATATATATATATATATATATATATATATATATATATATATATATATATATATATATATATATATATATATATTATATATATATATATATATATATATAGATTATATATATATATAATATATAAAAGAAATTTTACACTACATAGATAGTTTAGCCATTTCGTAAGTTAATAAAGCCAAGCTATAAAAAAATTTCAACCTTTTTCTTTAAAGTGAATCAAAATTTATTTAGTTTAGTCTGATGAAAAATATTATGGTAGCAATGGACAGAACAATTCCAATTTTTAAAGTACTTCTGTGGAAAATATCCAACATTCAACTGCCTCAAAATTAATGGAAAAGTCTTTCGCACTTTCTCATATTTGTAGACTTTCTATTTGTCTCTATACTATTCAACATAGAAACATTTGCATCTGACCATTTTATGTAATTGAAAATTATCGTCTCTGACTATAAGGTACAGGTTCGGAGTTTATTTGAGAACTTTCAACTTTGATGTTAATGTCTATGACAGGACGTTTTAAAAACTTTTATCTCTACTTTTTCTGTCTAATTGCGGAAATGAAAGCGACGAGCATGAAGAGAGAGAGAGAGAGAGAGAGAGAGAGAGAGAGAGAGAGAGAGAGAGAGAGAGAGAGAGAGAGAGAGAGAGAGA
>SEYY01020788.1:65000-67500 GCA_009176605.1 Armadillidium nasatum | reverse complement strand
ATTAGTTTGAAGAACAAGAACATTCTGACTACAATTTTGTAGTTTGTTTTTCGGTGCAATAAACTGAACATCCTAAGGATCTGTACAATAAAATCGTTGTAGATTAATTTATAACAAACTAAGAGCAGCTCTGTTTTCTATCTAAAGTATGTCTCTGAAGTATGTACTGCCTTAAGCATTGAACCACACACACAAAAGAAGAAAGATAATGGTTTAAAAAAAAAAGGTCTGAAAATAAAACTTTTTAAATTCCTATGGTATTCAAAGCTGTTATTTTATAATCCCTTGTTGACTTAGAGAAAATCTTCATCATTTTTGTTTTAATTTTAAATTTAATTTTAAAAGTGCTCCTACTTACATCTCCTGTAGGACCATCTCCAATGTTGGTTGGAAGCTCCTTTTGCTATCTGGGATTCTATCGTCCATGAACGGTCTCGAGAAGCTGTTTCCATTTCGATCCCTGGTGAGGAATCAGATGTTTGTTTAGACTGGGAAGGGTTGACATAGCCACACTTTAAGCAACCCTTTGCTCGGGTCTCCGATGAAATTACACTTCGAATATGAGGCAAAGAAGTAGCTTTGCTCTTTCTTTGATCAGTTTGTTTTGAATACTTAACTAAGTCTTCTTGAAAACGAATCTTTGTAGAAACGGCTTGGGACGGGGTCATATGAACTGGTTGCAGTGAAGGTGGCGCACTTTTTTCTACAGGAGGGGCATGCAACATGCAAAAAAATAATAAGCGGGAGTAATGCCAGGTTCAGAGAATGTGATTCCAGAAGCATCCTCTAATAATGCAGGTGTAATGTAATATATATATATATATATATATATATATATATATATATATATATATATATATATATATATATATATATATATATATATATATATATATATATATATATATATATATATATATTTTTTTTTTTTTTTTTTTTTTATTATATTTTTATTTAATATTATTATATTATATATTATATATATATATATATATATATATATATATATATATATATATATATATATATATATATATATATATATATATATATATATATATATAATATATATATATATATATATATATATATATATATATATATATATATATATATATATATATATATATATATATATATATATATATATTATATATATATATATATATATATATATATATAATTGACCTACATTTAGCAGTGAAGATAATATCCTATGTTAGAGTAGTATAAATAGTAACACTAATTATATCAATGAATAAAATATATATAAATAAAATAAGATTTTTTTGGAGTTCAAAAATTACACTCTCTAATCTACAAATTTTCATGGCAAGAAAAAAGCAAGTCTACTCAAAAATGAGATAAGAGTAAATTATATAATAATCATAATAATAATAATAATAATAATAATAATAATAATAATAATAATAATAATAATAATAAAAGTCTAAAAATGGTACTAAGCATTTGTCTCAAACAGCTTGATACTTCATGCTCTAAAATCAGCAATATAATATTAATAATAATAATAATAATAATAATAATAATAATAATAATAATAATAATAATAATAATAATAATAATAATAATAATAATAATAATAATAATAATAATAATAATAATAATAATAATAATAATAATAATAATAATAATAATAATAATAATAATAATAATAATAAAAGTAAAATAAAAATAATAATGCTTTGATAAATAATAAAAATTGAAAAAAAAAAAAATGAATTCAAAATTGTATTGAACAATAGAAAATACAAAAAGCACTTTGCTAGTGGTGAAATACGTCTCCTGAAGGAGACAGACACTTCGGGGGTATATTGAGCATTTCTACTTTCAAAGGACAAAGAAAAGGACAAACTGTCCTGGGAATTCAAATATAATAAGCTAAGTTATAAAGGACATTCGATCAAGGTAAATATAATACAGGTGGTTTTTCAAACATCAGTCATATATATATATATATATATCATATATATATATATATATATATATATATATATATATATATATATATATATATATTATATATATATATATATATATATATATATATATATATATATATATATATATATATATATATATATATATATATATATATATATATATATATATATATATATATATATATATATATATATATATATATATATATATATATATATATATATATATATATATATATATATATATATATATATATATATATATATATATATATATATATATATATATATATATATATATATATATATATATATATATATATATATATATATATATATATATATATATATATATATATATATATATATATATATATATATATATATATATATATATATATATATATATATATATATATATATATATATATATATATATATATATATATATATATATATATATATATATATATATATATATATATATATATATATTATATATATATATATATATATATATATATATATATATATAT
>SEYY01020788.1:57500-60000 GCA_009176605.1 Armadillidium nasatum | reverse complement strand
ATAATTTAATATGCTATAAGAGCTCATAGATCTTTGAAGAAAGATTATATACAAAGAATGAGTTTCTGAACAGATTTTTAAACTACAGAAAGAACTACAGAAAGAACTACAGAAGAACTACAGAAACTGAGGAAATCAGATAGTTCTGTGTAAATGTATTGACTGTAAGTTGAAAATTTTACAGAATAAGAATTTTTTTTTTGATTAATCTATAGCATATACTTCTTAAGTCTTTTGATTTTTAAAAAATAAATAAAGTTGCGTATTATTTCATTTTTAGTCTAAATTATAAAATTTTGGAGTGTTCGTAGAATTGTGAATCAAAACTACATCTATTTGTAAGTTTTATCTTTATTAAATGCTAATACTTTAAAGCCTAAATATATTTCCCGAAAAGAAGAATCATTAAGTTGTCATATATATATATATATATATATATATATATATATATATATATATATATATATATATATATATATATATATATATATATATATATGTGTGTGTGTGTGTGTGTGTGTGTGTGTGTGTGTGTATGACCTTGAATCATTAAACAATATTTTAATAATAACTCAAAACTAGAGTGCGAAATTTGAGTAGAATACTAATTGATCTAGAGAAGTATGGTTTTCTTCTTTTTATTCTCAGATGGGTATTATGTGGGCCAGATCCACTTCCATCAAAGCTTCTATAAATACTTTTTACACAGTAACTGAAATATTAAAGTATGAATATGTAATTGAAAACAAAATTTAGAACTGAATTATGGATTTCAAAAGCTATAGAGAAAATGCTGCGTTTTTACTTTCTAATAATGATCCATGTTGCTCTTTTGAACTATTCTAAAAGTTTTAATGGAAAATAAAACCTAAATAAAAGAATAAATTCCAATTATAATTATTTGAAATAGATTTATTATTTCAAGGGAAAAAAGAAAATGAAGACTGTAACAAAATTAATTCCATAGCTGTAAAGAAACTTTAGATGCAAAACAACGAAAATTACTCAAAAAAAAAAAAAAAAAAAAAAAAAAATTATCGTATGCTTTTCTTATTAATGTTTTAATTAAATAAGTACTTTTATTGTTTTCTTAAAATATTTTTAAATTTTTAAGTTTCTTTTACGAGTATAAACTCGTAATATTTTTCCATTCATGAAGCACTAAATGTATATCTTTATTAATTATTATGATTTTCTTCATTATCTCATTCTTACGCATAAGATAAAAAATTGTCCCAACGAATCGTTGGGACAAGTGGCAAAAATGTCACAATAAAATTTTCAATAGATAAAAATACATGTTAAGCATAAGAAAGTCGCTTCACCGATTTATTTTCTAATAATAAGAAAACTGAAAAAACTTTGTTGGGACATTTCTGCCACTTGTCCCAACGATTCGTTAGCACAATTTTTGCAGTGTAAAGAAATGAACCTTAAAACAAATAATTAAATTTAACCCATGACCTATCTATCAAGATATATATATATATATATATATATATATATATATATATATATATATATATATATATATATATATATATATATATATATATATATATATATATATATATATATATATATATATATATATATATATATATATATATATATATCATCGAATACAGTAATATAACATGCTGTATTGAAGATGAAAATATGTAAAGTGAAGTAAAATCTTTTCAATTTAAAATGAATCTTCATTTATAAATTGGAAAAAATAAATAAATTATAATTAATTAATTGCTTTTCTATTATAACTATTTTATAATCACACTAATCAGCAAATTTTGGATGACTGAAAATTATGGGGAAGATGATATTTTTTATGTTTCTGGAACCGTTGAATAAAATTGATCCATAAATATAATTATTTGATTCTTGTTTTCAAGTTAATAGGACTTAAAAGATTTATATGCAAAATGAAATATGAATACAAAAATGTCGTACTTAAACAGAGTCTCCTTTTGTTCTGTTTATGGTACTCTATTTTGCAAAGTACCTTTTCACCATACTGCTATAAGCACCTAATGTGGCAGCGCTGTTTCTCTTTGAACCTACGATCAGTCATCTAAATTGTCTTGATAGAAAAGGTCATCATGTTTGTCGCTCATCAAAATTGTATTGAAAGGAATCCAAGTGTTATTACAAAGAGTGGATTTTCAGAGATGTATTGTATTCCAGATATTCATAAGAATTCATCAAACCTGCTACGAGTTCTCTGAAATTTGCATTAAAAAATTTTCGAAACCTTTTTAAAAGATTTTCACGCTGCTACTTGTCTCTTTGCATTAATCTAAACTGATGGTCTTTAAAAGATTGCCTAATTTATGGACTGATAATTTCGCTTGCTTTTATTTTATCGAAACTGAGTTTGGAAAGTTTTTCATATTTTGACACTGAAGTACGTGAATGCATTTCTTTCACACCAAAACTTTAAAAAAAAATTTCATAACCCCCGATTTAATACTTAGGTTGGGAAGTAAAACTTTGCGTGGAG
>SEYY01020788.1:30000-42500 GCA_009176605.1 Armadillidium nasatum | reverse complement strand
GTGTGAGATTCTTTGTGTATGAAGAAACTATAAATTGATAGACAGTTATAATTTATAAGAATGAACTGGTGTTGCTAGAATGTAGCTTCAATTATAGGAAGAACATATATATATATATATATATATATATATATATATATATATATATATATATATATATATATATATATATATATATATATATATATATATATATATATATATATATATATATATAATATATATATATATATAATAATATATAAATAAAAAATAAAAATATATATATATATATATATATATATATATATATATATATATATATATATATATATATATATATATATATATATATATATATACAGGGTGAGTCGGGAGGAACGGACCAAACTCAAGGATTGGATTGTACATAGGTTAATAATGTTAAAAAACACATATGTTCTTATCCGATTTACATTTGTTTTCATTTTATAGCGTGATGACTATTAAACAAAATATCATGCATTAACATTTGGGTTATCATAGTGTTAATTTAATAAATGTTCGAATATATCGCCAATGACCTCTAAACAGTCCACTTTTACTCTGTATACGTCAGTTTTGAACCCGCCCATAAGCAATATTCTAGTACTGTGAGGTCTGGAGATCTTGGAGGCCAACTAATTGGATCACCGCGACCAATTCAACGCACTGGTTCATTTCGTTCAAATGTTGCTTGACCTGACGAGCGAAATGTGCTGATGCTCCATCATGCTGAAAGTACATATGCATTCGGATGTTTAGAGGAACATTCTCCAATAGCCCTTGTAATTCATTTTGTGAAAATTTGAAATAGTGGTATCCTGTGAGGCGATTATCAAATATGAAAGAGCCAATTAAAACATACCACACCACACGTTTACCGTAAACCTATGTTGAAAATTGTTCTCGACTGTTGCGTGGGGATATTCGTCTGCCCACACATGACTGTTGCGAGTGTTATTAATGCCGTCGCGGGTAAATGTTGCTTCATCCTTGAAAAGCATACGCGATTCAACACGATGATATTATTTATCCACCCACAAAATTCCATATGTTTAGCATAATCTTCCGGTTGTAGGTGTTGCACTCTCTGTACATGGTATGGGTATAAGCCTTGCTGATGGAATGTGTTTATTACTCTTCTTTGTGGAATGTCCAATTGAGTAGCAATTCTACGTGAGCTGGTCGTTGGGACTTTTCCTATTAGATCCAGAATATTTTATATTTCTTCTAAACCTTGGCGAGTAGCTCGTTCGGATGTTATATCAGCACTGGGAAGTGTTCCGGTCTAGCACAGTTTGTTGAAAACTCTGATAAATACGTTTTTATTATGATGTCTGTGATGGGGAAACCGTTGTCGATATTCTTCAAGATTTTGTAACACTTTAATGGTACAAACTCGAAAATGAACGTGTAATCACTGTCATAATACACTGACACATTAGCAGTAAGTACAATTAATCATGTCTTCTCATCCGATTGTCATTTGTTTTCAAACATTTATAAGCTTCGTGGACGAAGTCGAAAATGTTTAGAGGTCAATGGCGGTATTTTCGAACATTTATTAAATTAGCACTATGATAACCCAATGTTAATGCATGATATTTTGTTTAATTGTCATCACTCTGTAAAATGAAAATAAATGTAAATCGGATAAGAACATATGTGTCTTTTTACATTATTATCCTGTGTACAATCCACTCCTTGAGTTTGGTCCCCTTCCTCCCAACTCACCCTATTTATATATAAATATATAATATATATATATATATATATATATATATATATATATATATATATATATATATATATATATATATATATATATATATATATATATATATATATATATATGAGGATGAGTGGGGAAGGTTAAGGGAGACATTGGTAGAAAATGAACGGAATGTGTGTAGGATGAGGAGGGTGGAAGAGAAGGGCATATAAGGAAAATAAGAGGGTAGCTAAAAAGGAAGAAAGGATGGAGGAAGAAAGAGCAGATGAAAAATGGGGTAATAAGATAGTGGAGGGATTTAGAGAAAGAAGTAATATATTTTGGAAGGAGGTGAATAAAGGAATAGGGAGAGGTAAGGGAGGGAGGGTAAAGGGAATAGACGGAGAAATAAGACAAGTGGAAAGTGAGGTTAAGGCAAGATTGATGGAAATACTATAGTAGGCTGCTTAATGTGAGGGAGGTGAGGTGGGAGACTGAGGTGGTGGAGAGGAAAGGAGGAGGTATGGAAGGAGAGGATAAGGATAAGGGGGGCTTTCGGTAAAAGATATAGGTAAAGCATTGAGGAAAGTGAAGAGAAGCAAATCAGTAGGTTTAGATAGGATAAGTGGAGAGATGCTGAAGGAAGGAGGTAAAGTGTGATAGAATAGTTGGCAAGATTGTTTAATTGATGTTGGTAATGGGAAAGGTGTCTCAAGATTGGCAAGATGCGTGTGAGGTCCCTTTGTATAAAGGAAAGGGTGATAAATTTGAGTGTGAGAGTTACAGGGGGATAAGTTTGCTTAGCGTAGTGGGAAAATAGTATGGTAGAATTTTATTGGGAAGGATATGGATTGATGGGTTGATAGATGATGAAAAGGGAGTTTTAGAGAAGGAAGTGGGTGCATGAATCAGGTTTTCACATTAAGAATGATTGAGGAGAAAAGTAGAGATAAAGGGAGGGATGCGTTTATGTGTTCTATGGATCATTAAAAAAAAAAACTTACGATAGGGTGTGAAGGAGTAAACTGTGGGAGGTTTTGAGAGAGTTTGAAATTGAGGAGAAGATAATCAAGGGTATTAGAGCATCTGATAGGAATAGTAGAATGTATATAAAAGTAAATAGAGTGGAGACTGAGTTTTTTGGTGTGAATGGATTGAGGCAGGGTTGTGTATAATGTCTCCGGGGATGTGTAATTTATTTATTGACAAAATGGTGAGAATGATGGAAAGGATAGGTAGAGGGGTGAGAATAAAGGAGAAACAAGGTGTGTGGGATGCGAATGTGTTGCTGTATGTGGATGATGTACTTTTGGCGGAGACATAGGGGAGTTTGAAGGTACTGGTGGAAGAGTTTGTAAAAGGATAGAATGAGTTGGGCATAATGGTAAAAACGGGTAAGAGTAAAGTGATATAGATGAAAAATGGGGAGAGAAGGGGAAGAGGTGTGGATGGGGGAGATGAATTGAAAGTTAAAGTGGGGAGGGAGAGATTGGAGTAGGTTAATTCATTTAAATATTTGGAGGTGAATTTTTTTGGGGGATGGTAGTGAGGGTGATGAAGTAGGGCATAGAATAAGAGGAGGGAAGGTGTTGAGAGGTTTGAGGGATATTTGGAGTAGAAGAAGGTTGCCAAGAGATGTGAAGGTGAAAATGTTTGAGGGATGCTGTATACCGGTGGTTATGTATGGGAGCGAGGTATGGAGGCTGAATGAGAGGAAATGAAAAAAGATTGAGGCCTTCGAAATGAAGGGTCTGAAGGGGGTGTGTGGTGTAGGTAGAAGGGATAAAGTCAGGAATATTAGAACAAGTGAGATGTGCGGTTGAAGAAGGAGTATGATTGGAAGAGCTGAACAAAGCATGCTGAGGTGATTTGGGCTATTTGTAGGATGAAGGAAAGACTAGTAGAAAAGGCATTTGCATCAGAAGTGGAGGGTGTGAGAGGTAGAATGAGTAGGATCAAGGAGTTATTGAGGGACAGAGAGATGAGTTGGCAGGAGGGTGTGCGGTTGACGGAGGGTAAGAGTGAATGGAAAAGATTGGTAAGGAGGTGAGTGCTGAAGAATGGATGTGGCCTGCGGTAAACACTACCCCACGATTATGGGAAAGGTTGTAAGAGTAATATATATATATATATATATATATATATATATATATATATATATATATATATATATATATATATATATATATATATATATATATATATATATATATGAAATGTACCACCTCAGCCCTTAGCTTTTTAATTTCAGAAGTGAGCTCTTCGCACTGTTGAGTATATTGCCATTTCGCAGTCTTTTCGCTCTCGACAATTTGAAGAAGATGCAAATGTTTTTGTTCGAGTTCTTCCTTCTGCAGGAGTAGCTTATTGAAACTTGCCTGACGGATCATGTCGATCCATGACTTACACTCGCTCTCCGTCTCCGACCGGAGATCATATTGACGCTGATTCTCCCGTCGATATGTGATAGAAAAACAGTACTGTAATAATAATAATAATAATAATAATAATAATAATAATAATAATAATAATAATAATAATAATAATAATAATAATAAAAATAATGGATTATTATTATTATTATTGATAAGTGTTTCCATACTTATCAATAATAATAATAATAATAAAAATAATAATAATAATAATAAATAATAATAATAATAATAATAATAATAATAATAATAATAATAATAAAATAATAATCCATTATTATTAATAATAATAATAATAATAATAATATTATTATTATTATTATTATTATTATTATTATTATTATTATTATTATTATTATTATTATTATTATTATTATTACAGTACTGTTTTAGAAACAGAACGAAAAGAGAAAGGAGAAAGAGAAGAAGAAAGGCTGAGCAGAAGTTGGAAGAGTAAAACATGCTTGAAAGATTCGGAGGATTTTTTTCGAAGAGGATGTTAACAAAATAATCGTCAACATCGAAAGGATTTTAAGGAACCAAACTTATACTTGAAAGGGGTAACAACAACCTTTCCATTCAAATTTATTGCTTGCATCAACTCCAGGACCAGGATCCTAAAAATACATCTATAAACATGATCTTCTTGACTTCTAGAGAATTCCAAGGAAAAAAAGTTTAGAGGCCAGATGAAAGAAGCCAGTTCCGTTGCGACACGAATACAAAATACCTTATCTGAGAGTGTAAAACTCAAGGACTAGCATTGGAAACCATTCTAGAAAACTAAAAGAAATAGATGAGAGACTAAAAGGAAGAGGTTAGTCCCACTGAAAGGTTATGGTCTATCCTGGGAGTGAATAAAGGAAGGAATATATAATATCCCATTAACTGAAACCCATATCTACTGTTATTTATAACAATAAATTACAGATAATGTTAATGAAAATTATACCTGTTAAATATATATATATATATATATATATATATATATATATATATATATATATATATATATATATATATATATATATATATATATATATATATATATATATATATATATATATATATATATATATATATATATATATATAATATTAAAACTGTGAAAAACACTTGGACATTTGGAAGAGGATTATTTTGATCACAAGTGTATAAAATATTAAAATAATATAAAACACGAATACTTAAAAATGTTTTGGCTTAGTAAGTCAAGAAACTTCAACAAAAAGTAAAGAAAATGAAATTAAAAAAAAAAAAAAAATAAAAAAATAAAAAAAAAAAAAAATAAAAAAAAAAATAAAAAGGTTAAGGCTTTGAAGTATAGGTTAAAAACGTACTGTACCATTAAACCATTTAAAACACTTTAAAAAAAAAAATGATTATGACATAATTATTTACCTGTTTATCATCTTTATTCTTTCCTGTCGTATTAACGTTGGTAGTAATGAGTCTCTCGCAGTAGCAACCTTCGAGCATGATTACCCCAGAAGGTTTCGGACTTGCTTCATTCTCAGAGTAGAAAAGTAGATTCTTATGAAAAGAGAGAAAGAGAGAGAGTTTGCTATTAAAAGTTTATTTATTTAATTATTTATTAATTATTATTATTTTTATTATTAATTTGGAAATTGAAGTATTTCAGCTGAAGACGAAAAGATTTTAGCAGAATAATGGGAAAAATGAAAGAAGAGAGAAAAAAAGAGATACGAGAAGAATGGAAAACTGCGGAAAAAAAGACCTGGAAACAATAGTGAAGACTACAAGCGAAGTTTGTGGCTTGAAAAAGGTAAAAACAAAGTAGGTGATAGTGAGTAAAGAACTAGATGTTATTATTAAAATGGAAAAACCTTTTACAAAATAATTACATATTAATTACCAGGAAACACGGAAGAAATACAATGAGGGTGAGAAATAAATTTCAAAGGAAAGTGAAAGCTGCAAAAATAAAAATAAACGAAAGATGGAGAGAAAAGATAGCTGTAAATTATTAGGAGAGAAGTAAACTCTTTTGGAAGGAGATAAACAATGTTCAAATCGGTAATCAAGAAAAGATGGGAATTTTCAGGGAAGAAAAACGACAAGTTAGAGTAAAACAGATTATTAAAGAAGAAGAGATTAGAAGTAAATATTGAAGTACACAATGCAAAGGATGAAATTGTGGATGCCTTGAAAAAAAACGAATGGATGGAAATCTTCGGATTTGGATGCACAATACAAGTAGAAATGTTAAAAAGAAGAAGGTAATCGTGTCTTGGAATAACTGATGAAATTACTCTGTTTCCTGGGAGAAATGTGAAGTACAACAAGATTGACAAGACTCCTAGTCTTGTTCCAATTAATACGTGCTGTAAGAAAGGTAAAATAAGAAGAGTGCTCTAGTTACAGAGGATTAAGCTTATTAAATTTGGTTTATAAAACTTATGGACAAGCACAAATATAAAATGTTAAAATTATCACAAATGTGCAAGATATGGAAGAACAGTGTTGTTTTAGAAGTGATCGATGATGTTTGAATAAGGAGAGTTTGCATTGAAAGTGCTGGCAGAGAAATAAATATTCTTTGATTTGGAAAAAGCAAATGAAGAAAATTGAAGAAGAAAGTTGTGGAATGCTCTGAAAGGTTATGAAGTAAATGAAATATTTAAGACGGTTAAAGTTTTTATTTTTATGGAATATTAGAATATGAGTTAGGATAAAGAGGAAGGAAGGAGAGTTGTGTAAAGTTGTAGCACGTTTGAGACAGGGCTTTGTTATGTCTCCATGATCGTTTAATATTTTTATGCAAAGTTTAATTAAGATTATGAATAGAATTGGAAAAGAAGAAAATTTGTGGCAACAATATAGAGATATCAGTGTTCTACTATTTACAGATGATATGTACTAGCGGCTGATTGAAAAGAAAAATTACGAGATTTGGTGCTTGAGTTTGAATGAATGTGTCAAGGAAAATTTCTAAAAAGTGAACTGCAGAGGAAAAAAAGATAAGAAAATTAGGACTAAACTCACTGCCAATGAAGATTATTATGGGTTAGAAAATATTAATGGGTCTAGTGGAACTACAGTATTTAACCATTTAGAAATTGAAATTTAGGCTCCCGAAGGAATGAAAGAAGAGATAGGGTTGTAATATGCAAAGGAGTGTTAAGTACTCTTAGAGAAATATAGTGAAAAGGAAGTTTTTCTATGAAAGTAAAAACGAAATTTGTGTAAATGAATATTTGTTCTAAATGTACTGCATGAAAATGAAACGCAGACCTTAAATTTAAAGATAAAAAAGAAGGATTGGGATTTTGGAAATGAAAGGATTGCAAAATCTTTAAAGGGTGCAGAGGATAAGAGATGTATGCTTCTACGAGACATGTTAGAAAGACCAATTAAACGGGTATTCAAATGACAAGGACACCTACTTAGAATGAATGTTGAGAGACTTGCTAAAAACGTTTTTATGTACGAAGTCACAGAAAATATGGATAAGGGCAAACCTAAATAGAAAAGTCTTGATGAGATAAAGAAGCCATTAATAGCAAAATGAAATAGTAAGGATGAAGAAAAAAAAACTGAAAAAAGATAAGGTTACTAGGAGGAGGGTAGTGAATGGGATATGCCTATAAAGTACTATTATTTATGTTTTCCGGATCTGCATCTAACACTACCCATCTGTTATGTGGGAGTCGTTATTAATATAATAATAATAATAATAATAATAATAATAATAATAATAATAATAATAATAATAATAATAATAATAATAATAATAATAATAATAATAATAATAATATATTAATATATATATATATATATATATATATATATATATATATATATATATATATATATATATATATATATATATATATATATATATATATAGAGCAGAGAGAGAGAGAGAGAGAGAGAGAGAGAGAGAGAGAGAGAGAGAGAGAGAGAGAGAGAGAGAGAGAGAGAGAGAGAGAGAGAGAGAGAGAGAGAGAGGTGAGTTTTCGAAATAAAATCATAAAAGAATATTGACTAATTTTATATTCTAATCAATTTTTAGTTGTATTGAAGAATATTATATATATATATATATATATATATATATATATATATATATATATATATATATATATATATATATATATATATATATATATATATATATATATATATATATATATAAAATAAACGTCTGCTATTGGACTTGACCCAGCGACCTTTAAGATGGTAGACTTTCGCTCTGACTACTTTGCTACGGTGGTTCAAAATGTCTGGGAGTCCTTTGGGATTGACGTCATGACTGTAGATCATGAGCAGTTCCAATGCTATTTCCTTTTGAACACCGTAGCATAGTGGTCAGGGCGAAAGAGTACCATCTTAAAGATTACTAGCTTGAGTCCAATAGCAGACATTAATTTTATATATGGAAAAACTTGTCTGTGAGAGTTTATAGTAGACTATAAAATCTTATATATATATATATATATATATATATATATATATATATATATATATATATATATATATATATATATATATATATATATATATATATATATATATATATATATATATATATATATATATATATATTGGGAATGGCGTGGTCACCGAATGGGTAGTTTATTATAGTGCAAAGTCTTCTTTTCCTTTGGTGAACTTGTTTTCCATTCCTTTTTCCAAAATAGTTTCAACCTAATAATTATCGACTTTGAGATGAAACCTAACAAACTAGACCTATTTCAAATTTCTAATCTTTTCCCTTATGTTGTTAATCTCTTTGAACCTGAGTTGCTCCGATTACCTCCATCGATCTGTATCATGTTCTATCCTTAGAAAATGCCCCAAATTAGCGAGGAAAACTGATTTGGTCTTTAGTGTTGTCAACTGGTGGTACTTCAGGTCATATGTCTTTCATTTTCCTTGAAATGATTATTACTTCTTCGGGAGTTATCTTTCGGATTGTGCTGAATGCATATAAGAGGTGATTTTCTCTGGCATGGAGCCGTATAAATCATTTTCTTTTGGTTCAAATAAAGCTCGTAATCTTTGGTTTAATTTTGCCTTTTTTTTTCATGCTACTCGATGCTCCTCTCAGGAGTTACCGTCATCTTCAAACTTCAGAAACTAATTCTGGAATCCTTTCAAATCTATTCTCCTTAACTCTGAAAACTCTTTTTTCCAATAAAAAACGCTGTAATCTTTCTGGTTCTTTCGCCATTTTCACATCTTCTTTCTCGAGTTTCAGTCGACGGACAACTGCTGCTTTACTCTTCTCTCTCTCTCTCTCTCTCTCTCTCTCTCTCTCTCTCTCTCTATATATATATATATATATATATATATATATATATATATATATATATATATATATATATATATATATATATATATATATATATATATATAATATATATAAGTTCACATCTCGCGGGCTTTGTCCTATTATAATTATAGGAGAAGAACTTTTCTAGGATAGTTTTTACTTAGTATCCGTACGAGGGATCGAACCGGTGAACTCGAGCACGTTAAATCAATCCCTTTACCACCGCAACACGGTAGACGGCATATATATATATATATATATATATATATATATATATATATATATATATATATATATATATATATATATATATATATATATATATATATATATATATATATATATATATAATATATATATTTATAATTTTTTTTTAAATAAATAAAAATATATAATATATATAATATATATATATATATTATATATATATATATATATATATATATATATATATATATATATATATATATATATATATATATATATATATATATATATATATATATATATGTAATACTGATATTAAAGGTGCAATGCCGCAAGATACCAAGAATAAATAGTTTTTCGGTGAACTTTTTAAATAATTTTCTTTTATTTTCCTTTTACCTTATTCGATGTCTTTTAAATTATCTTTTTTCCCCTTTTTTAATATTAAATAATTTAATAATAAATAATTAAATTTAACAGTTTAATTCTTTTATTTTCTTATTTAGAATAATTAAAGTTTTGGTGAGATTTAAAGTTTGATAGGTTCTGTCTTCTCTCTGTTGCTCTCAATCTGCTTTCTGGGTTTGACGAGTCTACAGGTTATATATATATATATATATATATATATATATATATATATATATATATATATATATATATATATATATATATATATTATAAATAATTATAATATAATATTTTTTTTTTTTTTTTATATTTTTAGTATTTAGTTTATTTAGGTTAGTTAGGTTAGGTTAGGTTAGGTTATGGTTAAGTTAGGTTAGGTTAGGTTAAGTTAGGTTTAGGTTAAGTTAGGCTAAGTTAAGTTAAGTTAAGTTAAGTTAGGTTAAGTTAAGTTAGGTTAGGTTAGGTTAGTTACGTTAGGTTAGGTTAGTTTATATATATATATATATATATATATATATATATATATATATATATATATATATATATATATATAAATATATATATATATATATATATATATATATATATATATATATATATATAATATATATCGATTTCACAGATGTCTCGATCGATCGATTACATAATTGTTAATAAGTTCGATATTCTTTATTATATAATTCAAGATATATTATATATTATTAGGAAAGGATACCTCTAAACTTTCCCATTCAAAATTGTATTTAATTGAAAAAATTTCTTCTTTACTATTATTAATTATTATTATTATTATTATTATTATTATTATTATTATTATTATTATTATTATTATTATTATTATTATTATTATTATTATATATTATTATTATTATTATTATTATTATTATTATTATTATTATTATTAATTATTATTATTAATAATTATTTAAAATATTAAAATTTTTTAAAAACATTTAATTTTTATGTAATTGGCAATTAAATAGTTTTTATACTATACTAAATATAAAAAAAACACACACACACACACACACACACACACACACACATATATATATATATATATATATATATATATATATATATATATATATATATATATATATATATATATATATATATATATATATATATATATATATATATATATATATATATATATTACAGACAAAGAAATTTTCCCTCTCAAAGTAATGAAAAAGCACTCCTGCGTTCGAAAACAATATATTCACCTATATAACCACTTCGCCATCCCGGTAAGCAATGCTGAAATGTCACTAGACAGAAAATTGTTCGACTTCCAGAGTAGACGCCATTTTTTATGTTCTTGTTACTTATAATTATATTACACGCCTATTATTTTAGCAATATTTATTTAACTAAATTAAAAGAAAAAAAAACATTATTCGTATCGTGAAGAAACATGACAGGCAAACAGTCCACTTAAAGAAACCCTTTATTTTAGGGGATGGAGTGGATGGGGGGGGGAGGAGGATGGGAAATTAGAAGTAGTTAAGGCAGTGAATAAATCATTCTTGAAATCAAAAGTGCTGGTTCAATCTCCAGAGGAAACAAATCATTTTGTTTTCTCAAAATTGATCCATATTTAGCCATTATCTTTTAAAAGGCGTTTAATATGACGATATATATATATATATATATATATATATATATATATATATATATATATATTATATATATATATATATATATATATATATATATATATATATATATATATTATTACAGTTGCTTTAATTCTTTAAGTAACAAATTAATTTACATGACCTTATCATATCAAATTTTTCTACTGCAAGATAAATTGTTAAACATGCCTCAATACTGAGATATACTTAAGGGATGCATGATACCCTTGAAACAACGCGAAAGAACTTGCAATGGAAGAAGTTTACCATTTTGTCATAGTTGAACACCTGTTCAAGAGACCTTAACGTCTATTTGAAAGTTTATTGACAGAAAAATTATTGAAACCTATCATAGAATTTGATATTTGAGACCTATGTTGATGAGAAAGCAATGGCCATCAACTCTGGACTATCGAGAATCTCAAAAACATACAAGATGGGCTCAAGGAATATGTATAACTGTTTCTCCATGAGAACAAGCTCGGATTGAGGAGTTCTATTCATGGCCCCAGGACAAATATTCCACTGAATATCAATACACTTGTGTGAGCGTTTAGATGTTTTAAGAGAAAATTAAGTCACAGTGAGAAAAGAACTAAAGCACTGTACTCCTTTATACGAGTTAATCTGAGGCATTGAAAAGAAGCTTACACTCCCAGCTACAAAGTCAAGAAACGATTTGGATATTTAGGAAGTACTCCAAAAGCATGAAACAAAAACAATATTCAAAGATTTCAAAGCTATTTTTAGTACTTGTCTAAAGATTTAAAAACTTATATTATTTTATCCCTCTATCTCAA
>SEYY01020788.1:5000-22500 GCA_009176605.1 Armadillidium nasatum | reverse complement strand
AAAAAAGATTAATAATAAAAGTAATAATCCACTATTCATTCTAGAAATGAATTAAGATCAAATTAAATCTTAATCCTTTCATTTAGCAAAATAGGAAAAAATACAGACACATCTAGATCAAATTGCATCAGAAACTGTTTTAATGGAATGTCGAATCTCTCAAATTACATCAGAAACTGTTATAATGAAATGTTGATTCTCTCAAAATGTATCAGAAACTTGTAATGGCATGTCGATTCCCTCAAATTACATCATAAACTGCTGTAATGGAATGGAATCTCTCAAATTACATCAGAAACTGTTGTAATGAAATGCTGATTCCCTCAAATTGTATCAGAAACTATATTATAATAGAATGTCGATTCCCTCAAATTGCACCAGAAGTTGTTGCAATGGCATGTCGATTCCCTCAAATTGCATCGGAAACTGTTGTAATGGAATATCAATTCCCTCAAATTACATCAGAAACTGTTGTAATGGAATGTCGATTCCTTCAAATTACATCAGAAACTTGCAATCGAATGTCGATTCTCTCAAATTGCATCAGAAGCTGTTGTAAATATAATGTCGATTGCCTCAAGGTAGCATTCGCATTCCTTTTTTCCTAAAACGATTTACGATCTTTTTTAACGGAATAACCTCCACTGAAACTATATATTCTTGTTCGATGCATTTGTTTCAGCACTTAGGTTTTTCTTTTTTTTTTTTTTAGCTTTTCAGGTTCCTATTTAAAAAATTTAGAGATTTATAATCACTAATGAAGCGAGCAAAGGCATAGGTTCAACAGTAAATTTGTTGTAATAATCAATTTACTTTTTATTCTATAAAATATTCTTTCTTGAACCTTTCTCACAAAATTTTCTTAATTTTCCTTTCTAATATTCACCTGTATATGTAATATAATAGAATTATGGAACAGTCATGTTAAATGCTGATGCTATTACCCTCTTTATTTATATGTTAGTTAAATTAGGTTTTTCAGTTAATAAAACCAAAATATTCCGTTTTCACAAGATTTCACATTCATGATCTGCAACATTCATGCATTTGAAAGAATGTAAATACACAGCCTCATAGAAAAAAAATTGATTTTTATTTTGACCAATAATTAAGTTCAAAACCAATGGTGTTCATAAAATTTTTTTGGAAATAGGAATTGAAGATAGGGTTGAAGAATTCTGATGCACCTTTATCTGGTTATCTGGAACAACTTTATTTTTTACTTTCTCTCAAAGATCAATGCACAACAAAACCTGGGAATTATACTGACTGTTGGAACTCTCTGTTGTAGAAAAAATAGACTTCTTAGGAGCCGAAGCTTAAAATGTCATTAAGAATAAAAAAAAATGTATAGGTCATATATACCGACAGATTGTATGATCTTTCTTTTTTAAAAAAAATATTTTATCAATGATTTTTTTTCCCACGTCGAGTGACTCATCCTGTATAAGTAGAATGAAAAAAAAATTATTTGAAAACTTACTTTGTTTTAGATAATTACTATTAATCCTTGACTTATAACTACAATTTAAAAGTAATTTTTACTAAGATTATTTTAGTTTACAGGGCACGCCCAAAAATAATTACAGTGCCTATAATGCTTTAACAGAAGTGTTTCAGAAAATTCAACTTTTCCAAATTCCTTCCTATGTTTGTGTGACAGATGACTCACTGGTTGGGCTATTAAATATAATGAATATCCATCTCAAATGAAACAGCATAACATTGTTAAATTAATAGTTCTCTTATATATTTATATCAAAACCTTATGCCAAAGTTACTATGTTTAAAACTTTTCTTTGTTTATCAATAAGAACAGAAGAGAAATACGCTTACCAATATTTTTGATACAGAAATGAGTGTTAGACAAATTCATTTGGATTCCAGGTCATGTGAAGATAACACTGTTTGATGTCGTAGATGCTCCTGCAAAGGATTCTTCTGTTATGTATCCCTGCTACTTTAAAGTTTTCAAACACTGAATTTATGGTGCTCATAATAAAGAATTGTAACTTACGGCAAAAATAAGTCAAATAAGAGTAAAGATGTTGTGTCAGTTGTTAAGCCTAAGTTCTTGATTCAAGACTGGTTTAAGATTGGTTTAAGCATGGTAGACAAGAACAAATGGAATTGGCTTTACTTAAACTTCTTATCCTTTGTTTGCAGTGATTCAAATGCTATAATTGCTCAGCAAAACTACTGATAAACATTTTTTAACTGGTCCTAATTTTAGTAATTGGAGAAACTTTACAGTAAATTTGTTGTAATAATATAATCTATTTACTTTTTATTCTATAAAATATTCTTTCTTGAACCTTTCTCACAAAATTTTCTTAATTTTCTTTTATAATATTCACCTGTATATGTAATATAATAGAATTATGGAACAGTCATGTTAAATGCTGATGCTATTACCCTCTTTGTTTATATGTCAGTTAAATTTACACAAGTATGCAAAAACATATGATTAAAAAAAAAAAAAAAAAAAAAAAAAAAAAAAAAAAAAACTTGTAAAAAAATTTCGGGGTCATGTTGCCTTTTGAACTCAGCTAAAAAGCTCAATAAATTATATATATTAATATATATATATATATATATATATATATATATATATATATATATATATATATATATATATATATATATATATATATATATATATATATATATATATATATATATATATATATATATATATATATATATATATATATATATATATATATATATATATATATATGTGTGTGTGTGTGTGTGTGTGTGTGTATGTGTGTGTGCGTGTGCGAATGTGTATATGTACGTGTATGTATGTATGTGTGTGTGTGCTTCTAGCAATTAATTGATTTTATTATTGACTTATTATCTGGCAAATTAAACTATTTCAATGTTCGATAGATAAATTTTAAAAAAATTTATTTTTTGTTTTATCATTAATTAATGGTTTAATTAAAAATTCGATAATAATTCTGAAACAATATTTAAAACATTTATTTAATTTATTTAAAAAGAAAATAAATTACTTTTTAACGAAGTCTACAGTCACGATATGTGTTGTGTAATATTATGTATTGATTTTGCTAATAAACTTAAAAGAAAAACACATTCTCATTCCATTCGTATTGATGTAGACAACATTTTTCATTGACGTCTGTTCAATCTTGTAAACTTCTGAACTTTTTTGAAAACTCAAACTCCACACCTTTCTCTCTCTCTCTCTCTCTCCATCTCTCCTCTCCCTCTCCTCTCTCTCTCTCTCTATCTCTCTCTCTCTCTCTCTCTCTCTCTCTCTCTCTCTCTCTCTCTCTCTCTCTCTCTCTCTCTCTCTCTCTCTCTCTCTCTATCTGCTCTCTCTCTCTCTCTCTCTCTCTCTCTCTCTCTCTCTCTCTCTCTCTCTCTCTCTCTCTCTCTCTCTCTCTCTTCTCTCTCTCTCTCTCTCTCCTCTCTCTCTCTCTCTGTCCTCTCTACCTTTCTCTCTCACTTTCTATTCATAAACTTCCTAAGTTTTTGAAAATACAAACTCCACATATCTCTCTCTATCTATCTCTATCTCTATCTCTCTTTCTCCTAATTTGTCTGTCTGTGTTTTCCCTTCCTCTCTCTCACTCTCCTGTACTGTCTCACCTGTGGTTAGCGCTAATATTCTTGAACTCGAAATATGAAAAAAAATAAATAAATCTGGAAACCTTTTATCACAATGACTGTTAGAGTGCCCACAAAATGTTCAAAGTTAAAGCAATACTTTTCTTCCGAACAGTTATTCCAACTATCCTTTAGATTGGATTGAGACCAAAACTAGAATACTTATAAAATGTTCTTTGCTTTCTAATTCACTTGGCTATTTATTTACTTTTGCAAGGTGACTTTGAAGCTCTAACATTTTTCTACAGGTACTACAACGGCTGGCGCTCTAGGGAACTAACCACTCGTATTCTTCCGTCTTTAAAATCACTTTACATCACAATAGGTACCGTATCTATATACGATTTTAGTGTGGATCTTAACAATTCTATTCTTCTTTAACTTGGAACATTATTTCTTTCAGCAATTTTATTTCTAGGAAATTCCTTTGTGATAACGTTTTCCTGCTGTAGGCCTATTTAATTTTTCTTAATTTAAAGTTTGCATATAAGCCTATAACTTTTAGGTTTGGCGTGACTTTGGGTGGTTTTATTATTTTATTTTACACCGACTAGAAGAGCTGTATTAAAATTGAAAGGAAAAACTTCAAATACCGCTCTACAGGAGACGATACAGAATAAATAGAATATAATTCGTAGAATTATTTGCCGACAGAGTAAGATTATAATTTCTCAAGAGTTTAGTCTAAAATTTCCAAGTCGAATAGAACCAAAGATACACGATCAATAACTACGGAAATAAATATTGATTTAATAGAAACAAATGAAAGTACGATTTAATTGTATTGTTTAATTAAACTTAATATTTTATCAGTACACTCTCTACGAACATTGCCCTTACTGGAAGAGAAGTTCTCTTCAGAGTTTAGGAATAGAACTCTAGTCCCGCTAGTTCACAAAATTACCGAATACTATTCAAGAGTAATATTAATTTACTCTCTACGGACACTGTCCTTAAACTAAAAGGAGTTCTCTAGAGAATCTATGAATATAACTCTAGCCACGCTAGTCAACAACGTTACCGAATATGTTACTCAAGAGAACAAGAGAAGACCGAATATCATAAATTATTAATATTATAAATAATTAATTAATTCGATTATAATGTGTACTAAGATTTATCAATAAATTTATATAGAATAAAAATTATATCTAATAATTTTTTTAAAATAACATAAATTCCTTAAGAGTTTTATTGGATATATAAAAAAAGGAGTGTTGATTTTGTGTAATCTGGGGGGGGGGAAGAGACTCATTTTATCTCTTCAAATATTTATTACCTGTCAACCAAAACATGTTTACTTAAGTCACCCGAAGAGAAAAAGTAAATATTTTAGGGTAAATAGGGCTCTAGTTGGGGGCTTTTTTTCTTCCCATAAAAAATATATAAAATTTTCTTTTGTACGTGATTTTGCACTCAGAAGTAGTTATTTAAATGTAAAGCATTGGCTCAATTAGATGTAGGGATGTTGATTTATTATTATTATTTTTTTTTTTGTAATTAAAACATTAATTCTTTACTTTATTTTTGTGCTATTATTCTAATCTTCAGTAACTGGATTTTATTAAAGGTCGTATTTTAGAAAGATTGTTGACCTTTCTAAAACTACTAAAACTACTACTCTAATAATACTAATACTAACACTAATAATATTAATAATGATAAATAGCACCATCATCTATTACTACTACTACTAGTAGTAATAGATGATAACAACAATAATAATAATAATAATAATAATAATAATAATAATAATAATAATAATAATAATAATAATAATAATAATAATAATAATAATAATAATAATAATAATAATAATAATAATAATAAAAATAATAATAATAATAATAATAATAATAATAATAATAATAATAATAATAATAATAATAATAATAATAAAATATCATCATTATCTTACGTTGTTAGGGCAGAAAATACATCGACTGCCATTCAAAAAAAAAAAAAAAAAAAAAAAAAAAAAAAAATTGTTTATTAAAATAAAGTAATTTTTTTTTTCCTTTTGTAAAATCCTGAAATTTAAATCGATTATCTTAATAAAAAATTCTTAATTTCATGGCAAAATATTTAAATTCTTTTTAATTTTATTTAATAAAAGTTTTACCAAGCGAAGTAGTTCGGAAGCATCGGGTTCTGTACATTGCTTAACGATAACGGCATTGACTTAAGTTCGAGCCCGTCAAAAGGTGTAAAAAAAAAAAAAAAAATAAATAAAAAAATAAAAAATAAAAAAATAAAAAATAAAAACAAAAATATATTAAGCAGTATATCTACAAATGTACTCGTAAAAAGAATTTTTCGATTTTTTTTCCATATTCTGTGTTTTTCCATTTAAAATATTTAGAACTGTCATACCAAAAATGAAACAGAATTTTTAAAGATTTTGAAAGAAATAAAAATTGTTAATATATTTAGGCAAAGAAGAAAAGGCTGGCAAAACTAGATTATTTGGGAAAACATTGGATCTTTCCCAACTAAAGGGAGATACGAAAATTCTATTTTTCTCGCCATTATTTACACAGCTAATTGAATACGTATAATTTGAACAACTTTCAAATTTTTTTTTTCTTCTTACTTTCAGTCAAGGAAGAAATTTTAAATTTTGAGTTATTTTTGAATTTATTTCTTTTTAGTTTTTAATAATTTTTTTTTTTTTTAAGCTATCAAGTTATTTTTGGTGCATTATTAAATTATATAGGTTATATTTTAGTTATTATTTTAGTTTTAGTTCGCGGCTTCAACCCAACTTTAGGATCATAGGTATATACTGTCTAAAAAAAGTTCCTCTCCCCTAGTAGGGTGATGCTTGTGGGATGTGAACTTAAAGAAAAGAAAAAGTTATCTCTTAGTTAACAGATAAGATTATTTCATATATCAACAGAATATATGGAAAATTTAAGAGATAAACAGTATTTGGAAGAAGGAAATGCATGTGTTTAGATAAGTAAGCAATAAATACTCTAGATAAGTTAAGTGGTAAATATTCTAGATAATTAAGTAATAAATATTTTAGATAAGTAAGTGATAAATATTCTAGATAAGTGATAAATGTTCTAGAGAAGGGATAAAAATTCTAGATAACTAAGTGATGAATATTCTAGATAACTAAGTGATAAATATTATAAATAAGTAAGTGATAAATATTCTAGATAAGTGATAAATATTCAAAATAAGTAAGTGATGTATATTCTAGATAAGTAAGTGATAAATATTCTTCTAGATAAATATTCTAGATAAGTGATAAATATTCTAAATAAGTAAGTGATGTATATTCTAGATAACTAAGGGATAAATATTCTAAATAAGTAAGAGATAAATATTCTAGATAAGGGATAAATATTCTAAATAAGTAAGTGATGTATATTCTAGATAAGTAAGTGATGTATATTCTAGATAAGTGATAAATATTCTAGATAAGTGATAAATATTCTAAATAAGTAAGAGATAAATATTCTAGATAACTAAGTGATAAATATTCTAAATAAGTAAGTGATAAATATTCTAGATAAGTGATAAATATTCTAAATAAGTAAGTGATGTATATTCTAGATAAGTAAGTGATGTATATTCTAGATAAGTAAGTGATGTATATTCTAGATAAGTGATAAATATTCTAGATAACTAAGTGATAAATATTCTAGATAACTAAGTGATAAATATTCTAAATAAGTAAGTGATAAATATTCTAGATAAGTGATAAATATTCTAAATAAGTAAGTGATGTATATTCTAGATAACTAAGGGATAAATATTCTAAATAAGTAAGAGATAAATATTCTAGATAAGTGATAAATATTCTAGATAACTAAGTGATAAATATTCTAGATAACTAAGCGATAAATATTCTAAATAAGTAAGTGATGAATATTCTAGATAAGTGATAAATATCCTAAATAAGTAAGTGATGTATATTCTAGATAAGTAAGTGATATATTCTAGATAAGTGATAAATATTCTAGATAAGTAAGTGATAAATATTCTAGATAAGTAAGTGATAAATATTCTAGATAAGTAAGTGATAAATATTCTAGATAAGCAAGTATATAGAGGAAGAATAAAACTGAACAAATGTAAGGCTGAGATTTCTCTAACTATTTAAAATTTTAGTTGAGTAAAATGTTGTGCGAAAATAGTTTAGAGAGTTTTAATGGAGCATAGAGATTATTATTATTATTATTATTATTATTATTATTATTATTATTATTATTATTATTATTATTATTATTATTATTATTATTATTAATATATTAATATTATTATTGTTATTTATTAATTATATTAAATTATTAATTAATTAATTAATTATATTATTATTATTATTATTATTATTATTATTATTATTATTATTATTATTTTTTGTTGTTCGAGTTCGCTGGTTCGATCCCTCAAGTGAAAAATGAGTGGAAACTACCAAGAAAGTTTACCCTCCTATCTTTTGTATTGCACACTAAACATCGTTTAATCTGAGCATATCGCCCTTTAATTTCGTCTTGACTGTTGTTGATTTCACAACTATTTAAAAATTTAAAAATTTAAAAATTTAAAAATTCAAAGTAAGAATGGAAAATTAATAAAAGAAAGGTGTTCCAGACTTCACAAGTACAGTATACAGTTGACTGAGCATAGCGGGTAAGTCTGTGATCACAGAGGGTCAGAGAGGGTCAGAGAGGGTCAGAGAGTTGAACATGGAGGAGGGATGGGTCTTTAGAAAAAATGGAAATTAGGAAAAAAAAAAAAAAAAAGAATAAGGAAAGATTCCCTTTTATTCTTTTTAAATTCCGATTTAAAAAAAAAAAAAATTAAAATTTGTATCTGAATAATGTTATGTAAACTTCGTGCAAAATTTGAAGTTTACGATAAGAAAGAAGTTAACTGGGCAATATTTTGATAATCTTAATTCACTTACGTTGTGAAGACCAATCAATAAAGTAAGCTACCAGCAAATTAATGGATGGGTATAAGTTTTGTGTTTGGAAAGGAATATTTGGGTAGAAATGATATGAGCAGCTTATCTATTTGATATTATATATATATATATATATATATATATAATATATATATATATATATATATATATATATATATATATATATATATATATATATATATATATATATATATATATTATCTTTTATCTTTTTAAGTATTCCGCAAGACAGACTCCTCCTATCGCAAAGAAACGTTAGCGGCATATCGGTGCTGCAAACTGGTCGGACTTCTTTGATATCCATAGAATGATCATTGCTTTCGCAGGAGGGGTCCCTCGGAATATTTAGAGAGCACAATTGAAGTGATTTTCTCTGATATGTAGGGGGTACATTCCAAATTATTTCTTTTCAACTAAACCATGATTTAACTCTCTTTAACTTGACTTGTTTAACTGCCTTAAGAAATTATCATCACCAGTATGTCTTTCGCAAAGAATCTTATTTCTCTTCTCTCTGACTCTTAGTCTTCTGCTCTATGGCGTTTTTGGTGAATATTTCACGGTTTCGCTTAACATATCGGAAACTTTCGATTGAGTCTTTTACAAAGTTTTGATTTTCTAAACTGTTCTCGTTCAATATCTATCCTTCTCTTTGATTCCTTTCCGAGTCATTCTACAGCTGCTCTTGCAGACGGCCTCCGTTCGTGATTTAAGACTATAAATAATTAGTGGTGCTCCTCAGAGATCTGTCCTATTCCCAACTCTTTTTTCTACTTTTCATTAATGACCTTCTCTCTGTTACTTCATCACTTATCCACTCCTATGCCGATGACTCCACCCTTCGTTATTCTTTTCCTTTTGAAAGGCGTTCAACTCCACAGCAATTAATTAATGCTAAGGGGGTGGCCTTAGAGCAGTTAACCTTTAATCTTTCTCGTATTTCTAATCGAGGTAGAGAAGACAGTGATTTTCAATGCTTCAAAAACTCAGTTCCTCCACTTATCTACTTGACACAGCTTTCCACACAACTTTAACATTTTCGATAACAATCTTTCGTCTGTTTTTATTTATTTCGATGTTTCATTTTCTAGACCTCTTTTTTGGAAAGATCACATTACTTTTGTTTCTAAGAAAGAGAAGCAATTTGATCTTTTTAAAGTTCAGATGATCTGAAAGGTCTTCAGAATTTTTTGAATATAAAATCGTCATTTACAATGAATATCACTTTCGAACTCTCCATTCACATATTTGCTCTGTTGTAAAGACCTCGTGCCAAACGTCTTTCCTCACAGTTCCATCCTCTCCCTATCCAACTCTGCGACCCCAGACATACCCGCTGTGCTCATTCATCAGTATACTGTACTCGAAAAATCTAGAACACCTTTCTTTTACTTATTTTCTCTTCTTCCATTGACTTGCACACCTTCAAACATCATGTATCTGAGAATGTCGACCTTTAATTTGGTCCCAACTATTGATTTCGCAACATCTCCGCCAGAATTCAGACCCCACCAAGGGAAACGTTCAAATCATATATATATATATATATATATATATATATATATATATATATATATATATATATATATATATATATATATATATATATATATATATATATATATATATATATATAGTACTAAAGTGTTGAGAGAAGCAGTGTTCACTATTAAAGTATGAGAATGTAATTTTTTTTTTTATGTCACCAGAGTTTGCAAATGAAGAAGTGATTTTTTTGTCACTTATAATCTACATAAGATCTACCCGGGTTTGCAAGGAATTTTTTTTTTACTGATCCGAATCAATGGCCAATATTACATCATTCATTGTGTTTGAAAGTGCAAAGATCATAGAAATTGAGGGAAAATAGAAAAAGGAAGAGTGTTCCTGTTTTTTCCAGGTATTCAAGTTAGTGTAAGTATAGCATTTAAGTCTGGGGTCAGAGATCTGGATAGAAAAAGGATGAGACTTAAGATAACTCCTCACTGGAGGGCATATGCTACTAGGGAATTAAGAAGAGCAATGTTCCTTTTAATATAGATATTATAAGATGAATAATACAACTTTACGATGGTTGATGGTCAGGAGGGGTTAAAGAGAGTCGTTGCGTGTATTAAAGCTGATAATGCAAAATGCCTGACTCCAATTTTTCAAGAAGAGTTAGTGTGATGCCTACTCCATAAAAGTGTGATGCATACTCCATACAAGGGCGAATGACACTCCTTTTGCAGAAGCATCTGGGGTGGTGCAAAGAAATTCAGAAAGTACCTCTGAACACTAATACCTTTTTTTTTTTAATGAGAGAGATACTGTAATATTTTCAATGAAGATCAAGAAAAAGAGAATTATCAAGATCATTACGTGCACAATAAGATTTGAGCTTCTTTTAGTTTTTAATAAAAATTAATTTTTTAAGTTTCATATTTTTTTATGAAATAATTTATAGTATTTTGAAAAAAAAAAAAAATATCATACATTTTAATTCATTATGGAACACAATTAACTCGTTGAAGATCCTATGCTAAATACCTTATAATTACTTCATAGTACAGAAACTACTTCAGAATATATTTATGAATGTAGAAGGAAAAGATTTATCATTAAATTTCAACTCACTCGTTCTTTTATTTTACTCGTTATTGGAAAAAGAGTTCTTTATCGAGTTTGAAATGCATGCCTGACATTGAGTTTTATGTACCTTTAATTTTTAGTGATGGAAAAGTTAAAAAGTATTTTTTTGCAACAAAGAAAACTAGTAATTTTAAAATTGGCAAAGACGCATTTTCAAAATTTGAATAATAATAATTACATTAGAAATAAAAAAATGAAAAGAGTTTAAAAGAAAGAGAAATTAAAAATTCTAAAGACTTATATGGTGAATTTGAAATTTTTAAGACATTTTCAAATGATATTTACCATCCGAATCATTCTCGCATCATTAATTCACCAAAATTTGGGATAAAGTGGGAACTTTCTCAAAGGGAAGATTTTTTAATTTAAAAAAGTGATGATAACAACACTTGACACGCCTCCTAAAATAACTCAAATTTTTCATTAAGGGCTAATATTCCCGTTACATACAATCAAATTATTCAATTGTGTTTAGATACAATTCAGATAATTAAAAATCATGGTGGGGACGATGATGGGGATGATATTAATGAGATTTGAAAGAGCGAATTATTATTTAAGGATATATATATATACTCAAATGCTTCCAATATATTAAATTTTGAAGAGTATTATGATAAGAGAACAATAGCGTTATTTTCTTAAATGTTATTATCGTTATTTTATTATAACATAACGCGGTATTGTATATTTCTAATGTGGAAAAAATTATTTTCTTTGACACCCATGAATTACTTGACATTGAAATTTTATTTTTTTTTAGAATATTTTATATTGTTCCCGCTTCTGTTATTAAGGAACTCCAATTGTTTAAAAAACTTTTAGTTTTTTAAGTATGGCGAATATTCATCGATTTTTTTGACGGATGGCTTTATAGAGAATTGAATATATTTAATCGTCGATAAAAAAAAAAAATATCCTTTAAGCATTGAAAACAATCATTTTTCTCTTTTCAAATTAGTAAATATCAACTGCTCAATGGCAACCTCTTTGCCATTATTTATTTGCTACTAAGTGAGATTCTTTTCAGAATAAAAAGAGTAATGATACGGGGAGTTATGGACACAATTGTGTGCGGTTGCCAACAGCTGGTCCATAGATGGCAAGAGGGAGTAAAAAGATGAAGGCTGGTTTTTATGTTCTTTATTTTTACAAAAATAATTTGGTTCTGGTTGATACAACAAATAATCAAATGCCGGAAATCAAGATATTGCTTGCGATGCAATATCAGCGATACTTGCATATATAAACTGGAATGTCAATGGTCACTGATTGTTGACGAAATAACAAAATTAACCACTAGCAGCAGCGAAAATACAAAAATTGCACGTCGTTCACCAAGTAAGCCTAATTCAGAGTAATGCGCTCTTCATAGCGTTCCTCGGTGCAAAACAACAAGCGCGGAGAATTGGTTCCAATTCTTCAGTCTAAATTATTATTTGGTTTAGAGTGAGGAGTCCTGCTACTACAGAAGTCCTGCTACTACAAGTGTTTTGGTGATGAAATCCCAGATTATAGAAGATCATCACTAAAAAAGGGAGAAAGAAAAAGAAAGAAGATAGTCTGAGAAAGTAGAAGAGATGAATGAGTTAATGAGAAGAAAATCTTTAGCCTCCACCGTTTCAAGAAGGCAGAAGATTTGTGAGGCACCATCCTAAATGTGGGAGTCATACTCCCAACAAGAAATTTCAATGTTTGTATACGGAGCGAACAGTCACTGTAGCATGAAGGAGTTCAAAGCCCTTAGCTTCATAGAAAGTCCTTTGCTTGGGGAAACAATGTAATCAATTCAAGGATTTCCACCATAAGAAAAAGACAAAGAATTTTAAATAGGGAAAAGGTTCAAGGTTTGTGTTTTCAAGGAAGATGTTAAAGAAGTGCAGAAAGATTACATTTGGGAAAATAGATGAGGAAATTGAATTCTTGGAGCATTGAAAACAACTATATTTTTCCTTATCCAATTAGCTACATAGATACAAAAAGAGATCTATTATTCCAAGGCCACTCTCCGTATATCAGAAATTAGGTACTAGATATATCTTTTTCTTTTTTTTTTTTAAATTGAAATGAATAATGGAAAGTAGAATAAGACAGACATAACATCTTTAATAGGAGCATAAGAAAGTAGGGGATAGAAATGAATATTCAGTAACATCATCGTTAAAAGATTTAAAGGATAAGTCGTGGATGTTGACAGTATCTGCAGTAGAAGAAAAAAAATAGATTAAATAGAAAAGGATAGGTTCCGAAAAAAGAAATGTTTGAAATCTGACACTTGAGTCATACTGGATGGAAATATTTCTAAATGTCTAGAACCACAACAAAAAGTTCCCATAAATCTCGAAGGTCTGAGAATAAAGAATCGAAAAGAATGAAAAGAAGGGCCCCAAAGTCGAATGTTTTGTAAGAAATCCCACTGAATATCTGGCAGGACCTCGAAGAATCAATACATTTGAAAATATTCCTCTCTGGTAAAAAAAGATTTTAAAAAAAAAAAAAAAAAAAAAAAAAATAAAAAAAAAAATCTTTTTTTTTTTTTTTTTTTTTTTTTTTTTTTTTTTTTGGAGGGGGGGGGGGGAATTTGAATCAGCTCATTCTTATAGAAGGAGGAGAAGATAAATATTGAAAGCTGGTAAAAAAATAGAAAATAGTTTAGCAAAGCCCTAGAACAAATTCAAAGGTACAAGATCTGAGGACTGCAGAAGAAATGTAGTTAGAACCACATTCTTTTTTTTGTATTTGTATTTTTTTTTGTATTTTTTGTATTTAGAGACAAATCAGGTCAGAGAGAGAAATTTCAATATTAGACAAGATCGAGCTGAAGAGGGTGGGAAGATAAGAATACATCGAAATGTGGGGAGAGGAAGAGGATGGGGAGAAAAAAATACATCGAAAGTTGGGGAGAGGAAGAGGATGGGGAGATGAGAATACATAAGAAAATGGGGAGAGGAAGAGGATGTGGAGATGAGAATACATCAAAACCATCTAAAATGAATCTTTTGTAAAAATTACGGAAGAAGAATTCGGTTTAAGCAGAGGTAAAACAATTCAGAAGCGTCAGAGGAAGCACAGCTGCCGTCTACCGTGGCTCGAACGGTAGGGTGATTGACTCACGTGCTTGAGGGCGCCGGTTCGATCCCACTTCGGGATCCTAGGTATATACTACCTAGAAAGTTCCTCTCCTCGAATAGGGCAATGCCCGTGAGATGTGAACTTTTTAAATAAATAAAAAAAACAAAAAACAGGAAGGAGTGAAAGAAATAAAGATAAAATAGACAGGATTAAAAAAATTCCATCATTAAAAGAAAAAAAGGGACCAATATATATATATATATATATATATATATATATATATATATAATATATATATATATATATATATATATATATATATATATATATAATATATATGCAATTTATTAGTGTTCAAGAACTTAAGGAAAATTTATGTACTGTACATTTCCAATTATAAATTGCTGATTACAAGTTGAAGATTTTATAAGAGGAAGACGTAGTTCAGTCCGAAGAGATGAAGTACCCCCACTGGGCTTAACACGCGTGGTGATAGGGTGGGCTAGCCCATTCCGTTTCACTTCGTTGCCTTTTGGTTCCTTCTCTTTCGCGTTTCATCTTCTCAGAGGGTCTCTAGTGTATCCTTGACTCACATTGGAGTGCCTGTACTCCTACAGCCTTCTCCTTCTTCACATGAATCCTAAAAATTTACAAGCGCTTACACCTACATTACCTATTAAATAAATTAAAAAAATGACGAAACACAAATCTGTCTCAGAGAATGCAAGAGGAGTGGATTTCAAATATAGCCCCTCATACAATCCTTCCCCTATCAGTACTTGGGAGTTGGTGGCCTCTGGTGATGGGGTTAGAGCCACCAAGACCTTGTTGCCGACTTGCCCTGGTGCACGGTCTTCCTTTTTCATTAATTTCTGCAACATTCGCGGTCTTTTGTCTAATCTCCACCTTGTCGAACACCACCTCTCTTCTTCTAGACCTCATCTCTTGTTCTTAACTGAAACTCTGAAACTCAGGTGCCTGAGTGCTTTGATAGCAAATCCTACTCTGTTTCCTCCTACGATCTATATCCTCAATTTTCAACCAAATGCGGATGTTGCTAATATGTGCGCAACGATGTTGTTTGTTCTCGTGTCTCTAATTTTGAGTCTTCTGAATTCTCTACATTATGGCTTAAACTTTCTTGCAACTCTACAACTAAATTTATTTGTTCTGTCTTCTTATCTCCTAACTCTACTGACTATCCAAAATTCTTCGACTATCTTAACTCTAAAATAGAACACATTCTTTTATCTTCTCCTTTCTCCGAAATTATCATTTTAGTGATTTCAATGTTCACCACCGCCAATGGCTTTGTCTAGTTCTCATGATCCAGCTAGTGAACTCTCTTAACAATTTTCTATCAAGAACAACCTTGAGCAGTTGGTGCATCTCCCTACCCGTATCCCTGACCGCCTTGGTGATGAACCCACTCAACATACTTGATCTTTTCCTAACTTCTTATTGTTCTCCTTACACCGTTTAACTTTTTCCTCCTCTGGGTTCATCCGATCACCTTCTTATCTCTGTTATTGTCCTGTCTCTTCAAGTATTCCGCAAGAACGGCCCCGCCTTCGGCAAGGAGACGTTTCTGGCATTTCGGTGCCACTAACTGATCTGACTTGCGGTTGCACTTTTCTGATTTTCTATGGAATGATTATTGTTTCCGTGGGAGGGGTCTCTTTGAGTGTGCATAGCGCATAACCTAGGTGATTCTCTCTGGCATGGAGACGTACATTTCCTATTCTTTCCCTTCTACTAAACCTAACAAACCTTGGCTTAACTCTGCTTGTTCTTACGCTAGGATGGTGCCTTCAGGGATTACCATCGTCTTCAAACTAAAGAAGCTCTCGCAACTTCCATTTAATCCCGGAATCGTTCAAAATCTATGCATCGTAATACTAAAAACTCTTTTCTACGTAGAAAATGCAATAATTTTTCTGATTCCTCTTCTTCACTCTCTTTCTGGAATTTTGCAAAAAATGTTAACTCTAACTTTGCTTCTTCCTCTTTCCCTCCTCTAGTATCTTCTGACGGTTCAACTGCCGTTTTGAGTTCCTCCTAAAACTGAACTCTTTGCTCAAACCTTTACCTCTAATTCAACCTTAGACGATTCCGAAGCTGTTCCTACTCCTTCAACCCCCTCCAACTCATTTATGCCTAAAATTAGAATTTCTTCTAAAGACATCATTTCTGCTCTCTCTGAGCTTAACACTAAGAAGGCGTATGGTCCCGATGGAATTCCTCCTGTGGTTCTCAAAATTTGTGCTTCCGAGTTTGCAGCCTGCCTTGGTAAACTATTTCTTTCATGTCTTTCTACTTCAACCTTCCATTCTTACCGGAAACGTGCGCTCATTCAGCCTGTACCGAAAAAGAGGAATCCCTCCCAACACTCTAACTACCTAATCATTTCTTTAACTTCCGTTCTTTCTAAAGTTTTCAAATCTATCCTTAACAGGAAGATTGGGAAGTATCTCAATTCTTGTAATCTTATCTCTGATCGTCAGTATGACTTCCCTAAGAAACGTTCTACTAGTGATCTTCTTTCCCTTCTCTCTTATTCTTGATCCACCTCTCTTCGGAATTTCGATGAACCTTTTGCTGCTGCGCTGAACATATCGAAAGCTTTCGATGGAGTCTGCAACAAAGCTTTGATTTTCAAACTTCCCTCTTTCGGAATCTATCCTTCTCTCTGTGGCCTTCTCTCAAATTTCCTTTCTGGTCGTTCTATAACAGCGGTTGTAGACGGACACCGTTCATCCAATGAATCTATTAATAGTGGTGTTACTCAAGGATCTGTCCTATCCCCACACTTTTTCTGCTTTTCATTAATGACCTTCTCTCTATTACTTTATCTCCTTTCCGCTCAAATGCCGATGATTCCGCCCTTCTTTACTCTTTTCAGATTGAAAGGAGCCCCTTCCAACAGCAGTTTATAGACTCAAGGAGGGTAGCCTTGGAGCAACTGACTTCTGATCTATCTCTCATTTCTTATTGGGACAAAGAAAACATGGTCGCTTTCAATGCCTCAAAAACTTAATTCCTCTATCTCTCTACTCTACACAATCTTCCACACAACTATGATATCGTTTTCGAAAACACACAACTCCAAAATTCATCTCTCCTTCATATTCCTTGCGTTTCTTTTTCTCGTGATCTTTCTTGGAAAGATCGCATTACTTCTCTTTCTAAATAATCTTCTAAGAGGTTGGATGT
>SEYY01020787.1:0-55000 GCA_009176605.1 Armadillidium nasatum | reverse complement strand
TCATCATACAAAGGTGTCTATTTGCCAAAATCTGGAGGCTTGGTTCAAACCTTTGCGTCTAATTTCACTTTGGAAAATTCCAGAGCTTTTCTCGCCTTTCACCTCCCTCTAGCTGAATAAGCCATAAATTGTAATTTCCTTATCCTTATACATACACATCAAGAGGGACTCATGTCCGCATGGTTAAAAGATCACAAACCCTTCCTCAAAATAAACAAAGCTTTGCAAGCAGTCCCCCCTCCCCCCCTTGAAGGTTTCGTTTAGTTAACGCATGCTACGTCGAGCATCATTCTCCATACAGGTAGAAACGCGATTCGTGGAATCAAATTAGTTTCTACTCATTAACGAATCAATCTTCGTGTCATCTCGTCTTATTATAACTCGGCTCCATATGTTCACCCTATGCAATTCCCTTCTGATTGTTGTTTTAGATATTGGGTGAGATTGGCCAGAGTTAATGTGTAGATGAGAAGAGATCATGATTCACATGCCTCGAGACGCAACGATGGTGTCTTATCTGTCAGTATCGTCGTCTGGCTGCAATTCAGACGGAAATTTTCTGCTGAATTAGTTTGTTGCCCTTGATGGTAGACCCGTATAACCTTGAGCTTCGATACACCCCCAAATTAGAGAACTTCGGTCACAGTCTGTCTTTAACATGTTCAAATGCGATTTCTCCTTATTGCCACACTCAATTTGCGAGCCATTTTCACACGTCACGTGCATAACGTACTTTAATATACAACACAGTCAATAACGATCGTCGGACGTTCCACATGTATTTCTATTAAGCCATCCTCTAGCAACGTCATCTGCATAAACCTAATATTTCAGCCATCTTAAACTCGCCGAGTGACAAATTTTTTGTCCGGTATGCATCTAAATAAAATATAATATTATATATATATATATATATATATATATATATATATATATATATATATATATATATATATATATATATATATATATATATATATATATATGATATATATATATATATATTTAAATTCTTCAGTTTCCTTTTTCTTATTCCTACTTTATAGATTTTATATAATTTAAAAGATGTATAAGCAATTTTTTAATTTTAGAAACGGACCTGTAACAAAAAAATTATTTCAAAGATGAAAATTTCCTCCGAAATAAAGTATCTATGTACAAAATGTTGAAATTTTGTTTCCTTTTTCACCAAGCAACTGCACTATAAAACTCATCATCAATGTTACGTGATTTCAACTTTATAATAACAATAAATTTATTATGATTGTTCAAGAGGTAATAAGTAAGGTAATATTAATTCATAATATATAATTGAAATTTCTACAAAATAAATTTTAATTATCACAATAATTCTATAATCTTCAACTAACTCCAATTATAAAACTATTCAAACTTTAAGACCAACATAAAAGAACCGCAACAACAAAAAGAAAACAAAGATTCCTATTAGGAATAACAAAAGTACTATTTAGGCTCCAACAACAGTTAAACACCTTTACCTGTACCAATATATATATATATATATATATATATATATATATATATATATATATATATATATATATATATATATATATATATATATATATATATATATATATATATATATATATATATATATATATATATATATATATATATATATATATTATATATAATTATTAACCTTTTTCATGTTCAATGACAAGTGCTTATGTCAATTTTCTCTCATTAATTATGTTTATTTATTTATTTAATAAAAAAAATAATTTAAAAAACTTTTTTTTAATTAATTTTTTATTTAAGTTTGGATTTTTTACGAAGGCGTTATTTATATATATATATATATATATATATATATATATATATATATATATATATATATATATATATATATATATATATATATATATATATATATATATATATATATATATATATATATATATATATATATATATATATATATATATATATATATATATATAAAAGATAAAAAAAATAAAAATAATTAAATTAATTATTGGCACTTTCGGGATATTCTGAATAAAACTTTAATTTGCTAAAAAAAAAAAAAGTATTTTTTTTTTTTTTTTTTTTTTTTCTGTTTCTTTAATCATTAAAATTTTTTTAAAATTTTGTTTTTTTTTTTGAAACTTATTCATGTGAAGCACTCGCTATATATATATATATATATATATATATATATATATATATATATATATATATATATATATATATATATATATATATATATATATATATATATATATATATATATATATATATATATTATTCATTGGGTACCAATAAAGATGAAGGCCTAAAACTGTTCATTGTTATACTTTTCCAGCTTCAAGATCAGCTTTCAATTTAGCCAAAATTTCGCCAGCTTTTTCCAAGTTATCATCTTGCTGAAATAGCAAAGTAATAGAATATATTAATTATCCAGACAAAAAGTTGTAATTGTATAAATGAAACCTTAACATTATTGTAAGAAACCTCAATTGGTAGGAATGAAACCAAAAGATTTAAATGCAATACCATACCGGATGGTGCAGATTCTATACCTTATGATGGTGTTTGTAAAAAGAAAATTTTTAAAAGCCTCGTTAAACAATCTTACGAGTGTGTTTGTCCCTATTCAGTTTCATACTGCTAAAAAAGTGGAATTTTGGAAGTATCGATGCTTAAAAATTTTTTAAACAAATTAAATTATACAAAAATTACTGAAATGTTTAGTGCGTTATCGGGAAAATTACTGTGTATAATTTAAAGCTAAGAATTATATCTTGTGTCCTTTTAATAATGTGAAGATCGTAACTAAGCATGTTATAATCGTGCCTCTCGATGATAATAATAATAATAATAAATTTTCTTTTGATATCTGCATCGTATAATTTAATTGTTCTATATATATATATATATATATATATATATATATATATATATATATATATATATATATATATATATATATATATATATATATATATATATATATATATATATATATATATATATATATATATATATATATATAATGATTGGAAGATTAATTTTCGTCAGCATATTTTTTTCTCATCATCATCATTTGTCAATTTTATGCTGATTAATTTACATATATTAATTGTAAATCTCTCTCTACTACACCACCTTCTATTGAGAGTGAAAAGCTGTTTAGTCTATAAACACTGCAAGACGAAATCGAATCATCTCAGAAACTGGAGAATAGGTTGTTTCTGTATCATAATTAAATAGCCCTATATTTAAAGTACTAGAATTTTGCATATCTGTTCAAGTTCTCACAAATTAATTTTTAAAAATCAATGTTCTGAAGATACTATAGGGTGTTTCACTCGCTCTCTACCCCAGATATGGGCTTATATTTATCAAAGAATTAGTTTTATGTTAATAAAATTTATATATGAGCATCTTCAATGAGTTCGTAAATCATTTGAGTGACGAGAAACTTCGTACTGGTTAACTTCAGCAAGATGGCGTCACTTGCCACACGTTCAACGTCAGCATGTACAAAATTGAGTCCTCCTCTGAAGATCGGGTAATTTCCAAGGGACTTTGGCCATCAAGGTCGCCTAACCTTACCCCGCAGGGTTTCATCCTATGGGGCATGCTGAAAGGGAAAATGTATCGCAACAAATCACGTACTCTTCATGCAATTGAAAAACAACATTCGGTAGGTAATTGACGCTGTGACTCCCAATATGTTGGCGGCAACAATCTGTAACATGGAAAAACGTGTGAAGGAATGCCTTGATGCAATGGCAATCACTTCAACACTTGCTGTGATAGCACGATTCTCACACACCAAAGTTTGGTCGTGTCAAATTTTGTTAACTTATGACCATTACTTTGACATCTATAAGCGCATATCTGGGGCCGAAAGCGAGTGGGACACCCTGTATTATACTATAAATTAAAATTACATGTATTACAAATTTGAATAAAGAAAGCACAACTGAATTCTTCCTTATTATAAAATCTTTAAATTTATTAAAATAGTGAAAAATTTTAAATATCCTTTTCTTTTTTAATTTCATCTTCAAAAAAATTATTAACCGTCCCATCACTAATATATATATATATATATATATATATATATATATATATATATATATATATATATATATATATATATATATATATATATATATATATATATATATATATATATATAAAATACATACTTTTATAAAACAAAAGCGAATGTAATCTTCTCCCAATACTTTTATGTGGTGCCGAATAGAAAGCTGATGGGGGAATACCTTGAAGTTTTCTATTTCTTGAGAGCCATTTCACAAAACGAAAATCTTTTGCTTCCGACGGATCGCCTCCAACATCAATCTTAGACACTATATTATATATATATATATATATATATATATATATATATATATATATATATATATATATATATATATATATATATATATATATATATATATATATATATATATATATATATATATATATATATATATATATATATATATATATATATATATATATATATATATATATATATATATATATATATATATATATATATATATATTTAAGCTAATATATTTTATAGTAAAGCAAAATAAAGAAAGAGAGGAACAATTGGGATCCAGACATGAATTTTATTTTATATAAAACCTTAGACAAATAAATGTCTTTTCGTATTTACTAAAATATGTTTGAATATAACAAAAATAAATTTCAATTTTAATTTTGAGGTCTTAGTGTATTGGAATCCAAACTCGAATTCAAAAAATTTGTATGTTGTGATTTTCATTCTTAATAAAATTCGAGTCTGAGAATTGTTGACATCATATTCACCATCACTGATATGCTTAGACTTTGTAGGTACCGGACCTGTCTTAACTAGAAAGTTTACTACCTATTCAGTAGGTTCTGTACGCAGGAGAAGTTAAGTATATGTTTTTCATGAATCTGAGGATACTGTGTATAATTATTTAAGTTTGAAAGCAAATTGCTTCAACTTAATTCATTCGAGATGATCGTGGTCGTGGATTCAAGCCTAGTGACAATAAAAGATTTTTTGCATATGAAACTATAAGATGGAAAATATTTCTAAATGTTGAAAATGATGTACATATTAGCTGTGTTTTTAGTCATGTACGAGTATGGAGATTAGTGTTAATGTACATCTTGCCATAAACATTATAGTATTCCCAAAAATTTTAAAACCATATAGCCTTTTTCTAAGAAGAAAACTCTTCAAAAAATATCACGCACAGGATAGTAAAATTTTTGTATTTAAAGTTATTCTTCAAAGAAAAATAAGAAATACCCATCCACCCCTCAAAAAAATAAATAAAATAATTTACATCAGAGAAATATCTCGTATCGTATTTGAAATTTTCGTCAAATACTTACTAAGGTTCCTAACATCGGCTAAAATAAAATACCCTCCTTCTGGAATAATAGGGTTGAGCCCTGCATCAGAAAGAATCTTCACTATTTTATTTCTTTTATCAGTAAGTTCAAGAGGCAGAGATTTGAAGTAACAATCTGTAGTGCCAAAGCGTTCAAGTTCTATTTCAAATCCCCTTGCAACAGCTTCCTAAAATATAAGAACAGATTCAGAATGAAAAAAAAGTTAAATATATTCCTAAATAGAAACAATAATATTTCTACCTCATGACCTACAAAAGGGTAAAAAAAAAATAAAGTTCCATAATACCTCAAAATATTTGCACACGAATACAGTAATATCATAGCAAAACAAAGCATAAATAAATTATTAAACAGTACCCTAATATTACAAAAAAAAAATACATTAAATCTCACTAATTATGTAAATAATTTAACAATAATAAATTAAAGGAACAATAGAAACCTGACAGATATTACATAGTGAAAAAGTTTGCCTTTGGCACACATTCAGCCTCTCATTAAATAAATGCATGCAATTAATAAAAACAAGAATTGTTTTAACAAGGCATAGAATTCAACTTAATATAAAAAAAAATTCTGATCACACACACTATATATATATATATATATATATATATATATATATATATATATATATATATATATATATATATATATATATATATATATATATATATATATATATATATATATATATATATATATATATATATATATATATATATATATATATATATATATATATATATATATATATATATATATATATATATATATATATATATATATATATATATATATATGGTGGGGAAATACGAGTCCAACTTATTTCCACCAGAGTTGGGGTAATAATGGAACCTGGTCGTCAAACACCGACATGTCCCTATACACGGCTCTTGAAAGTGTGCAAATAAATAGAAATTGGGAAAACAGATAAAGTGTGTTTCAAAATTTACCAGTAGAGTATATAATTCTGGGGTCGAATAGTTCGACAGAGAAAGGATGAGACTGTGGAGAATGGCGTGTCACAGGAGCCCTTCTCAATTGAGGAGGTATACGAAGGGAGAGTTCAGAAGAGCAGTGTCCATTGAAATAGTGATAGTATTGAGTGAGTGACATAATTCGATGGGCTGAAAAAGACTGGAGAGAGAGCAGGAGAGTTGATAAGACGAAAAGACCTAAACTCCATCTTCTCAAGGAGTGAAACCACCCCAGATGTGAGACGCGTACAACACCCCTATAATGAGCAAGCAACTGGGGTGACGTGAAGAAATTTTGAAAGCCCCTCAGAACACCTAACCTTTCAAAAGCTTGTTTAGAAAGAGAAGTAATGTGATCCTTCCAAGAAAGATAACGAGAGAAAGAAACATCAAGAATATTAAGGAAAGATGAAGGTTCGAGCTGTGTTTTCGAATATAATGTCATAGTTGTAAAGAGTAGAAAGTGGAGGAACTGAGTTTTTGAGGAATTAAAAACAACCATATTTCCTTTGCCCCAATTTGAAATACGAGAGAGATCAGAGGTCAGTTGCTTCAAGGCCACCATTCTAGCGTAAATTAACTGCTGTTGGGAGGGGCGTCTTTTAAACTAAAAGGAGTAATGAAGGGTGGAGTCATTAGCAAAGGAGTGGCTAGATGATGAAGTAATATAGAGAGAAGGTCATTAATGAAAAGTAGGAAAAGTGTTGGGGATAGGACAGAACCCTGAGGAACACAGCTATTAACAAATTTAAAGGACGAACGGTGGCCGTTTGCAACGGCAGCTATAGAAACGATTGGAAAGAAACCTAAAAACCTTGGTTTTCTCTACATGTTCTCATGCTATTCGCAATAGAGTTCCTCTCTTCAGGGATTACCGTCGTCTTCAAACTCCAGGAATTCAAATGCAATAATCTTTAAGGTTTTTCCTCACGCCCTTTCTTGTATTTTGCAAAAACTTTAACTTTGCTTTTTCCTCTTTCCTTCCTCTAATATCTTCTGATGGTACAACTGCCATTTTACCTACTATAAAAGCTGAACTCTTCGCTCAAACTTTTGCCTCTAATTCCATCCTAGTTGCTTGCCCTTTACTTGTTCACCCCTGTGTGGAGAACACCTTACATATCTGGGATGGTTCCACTCAGTTCACCTTGAAAAGGTGGAGTCTAGGGCTTTTCGTCTTATCAACTGCTCCGCTTTCACTAATTCTCTTCAGTATCTTTCTGCTCATCGAATTGTTGTGTCACTCTCTATATTGCAATTACAAGGGAAACTGCTCTTCTGAACTTCCCCACTGAAAAGTGCTCATGCGACAATCCTTTCTAAACAACCTCACCCTTTCTCTAGCTAACTCTGACCCCACCAAACTTAACCGTTATTCTCAATCTTACAGGTATTCTACTGGTAAAATTAGGAACACAATGCCTTAATTTTCCCAAGTTACTTTGACTTACACACCTTCAAATGCCGTGTACCAGGGAATATTGGGCATTAACCGGATATGATTCTGACTTCCCTCTAACTTTGATGGAATTTGGTAGGCCTCTAACCTTTGCCCACAAGATATATATATATATATATATATATATATATATATATATATATATATATATATATATATATATATATATATATATATATATATATATATATATATATATATATATATATATATATATATATATATATATATATATATATATATATATATATATAATAATTAAAAATTCTAAAAATATCGTACTTGTGTTGGAGTTGTACACGTATAAACTGAATGCTGGTGAACAACTTTTGGACCAGCAAGTAGCTCTTTTGGCCCAATAGCCCATCCAATTTTCCATCCAGTGACAGAAAATGTTTTACCAGCAGACCCAATTGTTATACTTCGCTCCCACATCCCTGGTAAGTTTGCTGAAAAAAAAATTTATATATATATATATATATTATATTATATATATATATATATATATATATATATATATATATATATATATATATATATATATATATATATATATATATATATATATATATATATATATATGGGGTGAAAAAAACACAAAAAAATTTTTTTTTTTTTGCAAAATAAAAAAAAAAAAAAAAAAAATTTTTTTTTTTTTTAAATGTGATATTTTAGTAGTTTTTTTGTTTATATAGTATTTACATCATTTATATTAATGTTTTCATAACTTTCTGCAATGAAATATTTATATTATGCGTTCATAAAACAACAATTCAGTTTTAATTGATGAGTCATTCTTGTAACTTTTCTAAAAAAAAAAAATATATATATATATATATATATATATATATATATATATATATATATATATATATATATATATATATATATATATATATATATATATATATATATATATATATATATATATATATATATATACCGTATGCAAAACATCAAAACAACGTTTCAGCCCTGGAACACAAGGCCCTCATCAGGTCCAGCTTGATAAGCAGACAGAAAAAGACAGCTGAAACCCAAAACAGAAGTAACCTTATCTGCTATTAACGGGTCTACCGCACATGCGCCTGGAGCACTGTTAATATTGCTGTAAAAGCGTATAGCAACACTCAACAAACTGGAGAATACTTTTATTATTATTTCTAAAAATGAACTTGGATTAGTTCCAATCTATGGAATGATTCCACTGGAACATGTGATAAAATATTGCAGTTTAGATTGCATGTTCGTATACAATATTTATGTTGATTAATTCGAAATTTTAAATGCTTAAGAGTTTCACCAACATAAGGCCTCTCACATTCCCCATATGGTAGCAAATAAACTTTCGGGGCTGAAACGTTGTCCTTATTGTGTTTTAAATGATTTTAATGTTTTACATATAAATATGCACGTTATTTTAGTATTTTTTGTTTCATATATATATATATATATATATATATATATATATATATATATATATATATATATATATATATATATATATATATATATATATATATATATATATATATATATATATATATATATATATATATATATACAAAAAATAGATTCTAATTTAGTAATTTTTAATTACAGTTCCTTCCAGCTTAATGAAAGTACTAAGAACACTCTCGCTAAAGGATTAAATTTTGAAATTATTACTCAAGAAATTAAAAATATACAAATATTTACTCCATTTTGAGATAGTTATATAAATCACAGATGTTCAAATTTTCAGAAGAGAAACAAAAAACTATATTTAATGATGTTAGAAATTTAACTTTCACGACTTTCTATTAATAAAAATGTAATAATTACTAAACCAGATATAGGAGTTGGGTCGTGATCTGGATAGAAAGGTCTATATTAAAAAATTATCAAACATACTTTCTGACTCAACCAAATTTGAGATCATTACGGGAAATTGCCAAAAACTCATGTTCTATTGAAGACATATAAAATAGATTATTTAGAAAATTAAAAAGTTTTAACAAAATTGATGAAAACACACTTTTCTTTATTCCCCTTGGGCCAGGCGGGGAATTTTGTATGGAATTCCAAAAGTACACAAACCTGACTGCCTTGTTCGACCAATCTTATCAGCTATTGGCGATGCAAACTACAAACTGTCAAAATTTTTCCTTTCTATTTTAGAAAATTTAAGAAAAAATTAATATTCAGTAAAGGACACATTTCAAATCGTCAGTGAAATAGTAGTTTCCAAATGCCAATAATTATTTTAAGGCAAGTTTTGATGTACAAAGTTTGTTTACTAATGCGCTATTAAAAGAAACTTTAGAAGTTGTCTTAAATTCATTATTCAGAAATTCAACCACTCTACATGGCTTGGATAAACAAAGCTTTAAGAAGTTACTTTATATATCAACTAAAGATATATTCTTGTTTAATGGAATGGAATTTATTATAAACAAGTTGATGGTGTTGCTATGGGGAGTCCTTGGATCCTACTCTTGGCAACATCTTCATGTGTTTTTACGAAAAAATTTGGCTTCATGAATGTCTGGCAGAATTAACCAATATTTTAACGGAGGTATGTGGATGACTCCTTTCTTCTTTTTGAATTTCATGAACATGTTAATAAATTTTTGCAATATATCAACGCGAAACATCCGAATATTAAATTCATGGCTTATGTGGAGCAAAATAATTCTTTAGTATTTCTTGATGTCAACATATGCAAGGAAACAACAAATTTAATACCAGTGTCTTTAGGAGATCAACCTTTACCGGATTGACGACAAAATTCCATTCCTTCATTCCTTATATATTTAAAATTAACTTAATTAAAACGCTTTTTGATAGAGGATACAAAATTTCCTCATCTTATATCAATCTCACGAAGGAACTGTTTTTCCTGAAGAAATTATTTCTGAAGAATGGATCCCCAGAACTTATAATTGACTCCACTTTTTGGGACTACTTTCTGCAAAATTTGAAGAAAAATCTACGGGAAATTAACAGCTCCTTAGGATATTTTTAATATGAAATTGCTTTCATTGGGAAAATAAGTGCAATGAAATTAGGCGTAAAATTGATGGATTTTTGAAAACTAACTTTCCCCAGTTCAAATTCAAATTAATATTTTCTATTGAAAACAAAATTGGGAATAATTTTAAATTTAAAGATAAACTCCCTATAACTTATACTCATCAGTAGTATTTATATACAAGTGCGATGTCTGTGATGCCACCTACATAGAAAAGACAGTTAGAAACCTTTCCACATGTATTGCTGAGCATAAAGAAAGAATTTTAGATCACTTTAAACTTAAACTATATAAACCAAAAAACCATTGGGTTTTTTTAGTTGGTTTAAACCAAAAAAAACCATGATGGTTTAAATCAAAACCCTGTATATATATATATATATATATATATATATATATATATATATATATATATATATATATATATATATATATATATATATATATATATATATATATATATATATATATATATATATATATATATATATATATATATATATATATATATATATATATATATATATATATATATATTAACCATTAAAACTTTGCTCGAAAGTTCTCACATGACAAAAATTTTGTCTTTAAACTTCTTATCTCGACTAATTTTGTTGTGCATGACTTGAAATTTGTTATAATTACTATTCCAAAAATCTTTTCTAAAGTTAGTAACTTTATTAACCTGAAATTTGGGCTCAGATATCACATTTAAGTTAAATCTAATAACATTCTTCTCGACTCTGAAATCAGTCACTAAACCATCATCAATTGTCAATACTAAATCTAAAGTGCTCTAGTCTTTTAGGTTCATTAACCACCTATCTCAAAAAGCTGTCTAGTATACAGTTTATAAATACAAAACATTCATGATCTATGTTAGTCAAGAAATCCCACTCCTTAGTAAGAAAATTCACATCTCCCATTATAACTATGATTTTCATTTTTATGGCTTGCTATCTCGATTTCCTTCTCCATTTCTATATCTAATTTTTTACTATAGGCAGGCGGCTTATAAAATTACCCTTTGTTTTACCATTTGTTGTATGTAAAGATATCCACCTACACAGATTCAACATTCTGATTAGATTTAATGTTCATCATTAATACAACTGAATATTGCTTATAACAAAGTGTTACACCTCCACCATTCATTTTTCTAAGATGATACAGGAAGAATGAGTAAGTCCTATTTTATATTCCTAAAAGGTGTTCCCATAAAATACCTAATTAAGTATATCTCAGTAATGTAAATAATGTCTAGATTATCCTCTATTATATAACTAATTAGCTCATCTTTTTTATTTCTAAGGCTTTGCAAAAAAAAGTAGAAGAATTGAAAGGAGAAAAGAATGGATTGTAGTCATCGGCATAAGAAAGATTAACATAGAAGAGCAGCTAATGAAAAGTATACAAAAATGTAGGAGATAAAAAAAGAACATTGAGGAATATCGCTATTGAAAAAAAAGAATGAATTAGTCATTCCGTCGACAAGAGAAAAAATGGAAAGATTTAAAAGCACTGCAAACATGAGTAAGCAAAGTGAGAGAGGAAACTCAAAGAAAGAGAGCTTAGAGAACAAAGACGCAAGACAAACACTCTCAAACTTCTGGGATATGTCAAACTCTTTGGTTTTTAAAAAGAAAAAGGTTTCCGAGAGTAGGAGGAAGAGGATGGCCAGTCATTAAGGATTGAATTACATGAAAATAGGAGACTGCAAAGATAAGCCATTTTATCAGAATTAGTAATATATTCATCAAAATGAATAAAATGAAAAAAAAAAAGTTGTAAGATTCACAGAAGTTATTACAAGATGTTTTTGGAGATGATAGTAGAACCAAGAAGTTACGTACACTTTGGTTTAGTGAATGAACCCCAAGTTCGACGAATTTTTTACACGATTTTGAGGCGGGTGAAATTAGCTCGAGTGAAAGGAAAACGTCAGTTTTTCAATTACCGATATGCAATGTTTTTTCATCAGACACCAAAGTTTTCTCACAACCAAAATCGTCTTCCCAAATCTAGTTAACATGGAGACTATGTAAAACCCCAAATTACTTAATTAAACCGATTACAGTATCAAAAGGTACATTAAAAGCACTGTTGTGATGGGGAAGGAAAAGCATTAAAATTACCAATAGCTGCAGTGAAGACGTATTTACAGCTGAAGGGACAGGTGGTGAAACATAAGTCAAGATTGTCCAACAATTGATTAGGATGATCAGGAATATGTGTAGGTATCCTAATCAACAGATCCAGATCTTTACCTATTCCCCACATCTTTAAGTATGATAAGAGTCCAATTACTAAGTACTGCATATATTGAAATTCCTTAAATAGAGGATCTCATCAATTGGTGATAAGATATAAAAGTCTCGTGAGAACTAGGGAGATGATCAACCAAGACATGAAAATTTGTCCAATGCACAAAAATTTATGAAAACAGCAAGAAAAAAAAAATTACAAAATTCAGGCACAAATCATTTATTATTATACTCGGCTGAATATGGCCACGTTTAGATAAACTGGCCGAGTTCTTGAGTCCAGCGGATCCAAATTCTGGACTCGGTACATCGGTACATATATATATATATATATATATATATATATATATATATATATATATATATATATATATATATATATATATATATATATATATATATATATATATATATATATATATATATATATATATATATATATATATATATATATATATATATATATATAAGACCACCCATTCAACTTCTCAGACTTCAGCATCTTAACATTATCTCCAGTAAACTCTGATCGCACAATTCTTGAATCCCTATACATTAAACAACTAAAACCCCAACTAAACACAACCCTTTCCTCTACGCCTCTTCTTATAACATGAAAAGAACATATCAATAATAATAGCCTATGTAACAACCACCTAAATTATATCCATATTTATACCTCAAAAACATTATATCAAAACTCCTTCTTATATATAGTTCATTTGTAACCATAGTGATGTTCTTTGTGCCTTTACTGTTTTTAAATTTAAATTTAAATTTTTTTTTTTTTTTTTTTTTTTTTTTTTTGTTTTTTTTTTTTTTTTTTTTTTTTTTTTTTTTTTTTTTTTTTTTTTTTTTTTTAATCTATTTATTTTTTATTTAATTATTTTTTCATTTTTCTTTTTCTTTTTCCAGATTATATATAATATTGATAATGAGTCATGTAGACTCGAAACGTTTATGTATAACTTAATAAAGTAATTATTATTATTATTATTATTATTATTGTTTTTGTTATGTCATTTCCATCATTGTTGGCATTATGGTTTATTTATATATATATATATATATATATATATATATATATATATATATATATATATATATATATATATATATATATATATATATATATATATATATATATATATATATATATATATAAACTATTTTAAGATCGCTTACCCATTCTAATATGCTCCACTCCATCATAAGTCATCCATTCATAAACTTCATCCATAATAGCAATAGAATTATGCTTTTTACAGAGATCTGCTATCAGGGTAAGTTCTTCTAAGCTGAACACCTAATTAGTTTTATTAATATTGTAATTATTAAATTATAGAACATTATAGAACAACATTTTTCATTAATAATTTCATAAAACAAAATAGTTTACTTTTCCCAAAGGATTATTTGGTGTATTCACAATAATTGCTTTTGTTCTTGAGGAAAAAGCTTTGGATAACTCTTGTGGATCTAACTTCCAGTCTGATGAAGAAATCTGACCTTCAGTCTTAGTCTATATATATATATATATATATATATATATATATATATATATATATATATATATATATATATATATATATATATATATATATATATATATATATATATAATTTAGAGGTGGACCGGATAGTAATTTTTTACTATCCGCGGATGCGGATGCGGATATTCAATTGCGGATATCCGCAGATGCGGATGCGGATAGTTTAATTTTTTAAGAGTTTTTGCCATAGATTCTTGGAATTTTAAATATAATATCCAGAATCTTTGTTACCAGGGTGTGGGACGGGGACCCAACTCTTGAACACCCCACCAACCTCTTTCCCCAACCTCCACCCACTTGGAAAAAGGTTATATATATATATATATATATATATATATATATATATATATATATATATATATATATATATATATATATATATATATATATATATATATATATATATATATATATATATATATATATATATATATATATATAACCAGTAATTCAGTATTACCTTCACACTTCACAGTTTCACATATTCCATTTGAAGTTAATAATTGGTAAGTTATTTTTTAGAAATAAAAGCTTTTGGGCTCTTTCAGGTGAAAGTTTGGTTCGCTTTTCGTCGTAAATGAGGCCTTCTCTACTGAAAAGACGTTCACTAGCAACACTAGTTGAAGGACATGCTAAATAAGTCCTTGCCAGCTCAGCAAGAAAAGGAAAATTTTTGCAATTATCTCTCCACCAAACCAGTTGGTCTTTATCTGCCTCCAAACGTGGGAGTTTCAGATAATTTTCAATAATCGATATTGTATCCTTTGACACTTCTGACTGTGATTCTTCATTGCTGCTGGAAGCTAGAAGATCTTTCATTGATTTAGCAATGATTAAGCTAACAGATTTTGTTTCTTTTGTATCTGACAGCTTTTGCTTTTTCTTGAAAGGCGTTATTTTAGCTGTTTCTATCATCTCATCGCATAAGCATCCTAATTTGATTTTAAATGAAGTGCACTGCATAGTCAGGGATTCGAGCACAAATACAAAAAAAAGCACTTTCTCTGGCAAGAGTGAAAAATGTAGATTTCTTTGCACACCAAACTCAGATAGTAGTTAAAAATTCCATTATGAGTCAAAAAGGTGTATCCGATTATAATAACCAAATGTAGGTTAATTGCTACGCATTTCAATCACTCCGTTGTAGCCCAAAATGAGCTGAAGAAAATACAAACAAGATTAAATGTTCGTCCACTTTCTGTCATGCAAGATATTCAAACACTTTGGAATAGTTGTTTGCATATGCTTGAGAGGATGAGCGAAATTAATGAGGCCATTTGCATTTATGCTTCAAGCAGCACAAAAATAAAGCCTCTAACAGGTGACGAAAATGACATTTTAAATAATTGTATTAATATCCTTAAGTCTTTTGAAGAATTAACAAAGACTATAAGCTCAGCTGAATCATGTTTGTCAGATGTGATATCACTTGTTTCAACATTGAAAGTTGTTTTAACAAATGTTATTAAGTCTAAGAGGGTTTCAAGGATGACTGAAACATTAATGAGGGAGATAAATAACAGATTTGAAAACCTGGAAAATGATGATGCTTATACAATTGCAACCTTTTTAGAGGTACAAAACAAAATTTTTTAAACCACTTGTTTCTCAGAATGTTAATGAAATCTTCCCTTTTGTCAGCATCTTTTCAAATACATTTACAAGATAGTCACCTGTATGGTGCTCAGAAAGAGGTTCTGCATTCAATACAAAGTTTTGCCTTTGAAAGTTTTAATCGATTGCATGATACGTAATTTTTTACTATCCGCGCATGCGGATGCGGTTGCGGATATCCGCGGATGCGGATATTGGAAAAATGATGCGGATATCCGGTCCACCTCTAATATATATATATATACCAATGATGGGCGAATCCGAATCTGTATTCAAAGATTTTTTCATGGATTCGGATTCGAAAATTCTAAAGCTTGCTGGATTCGGATTCGAAAATTCTAAAACAGGCTGGATTCGGATTCGAGGGTTCTAGAATAAAATACGAGAATTCCAAAACTTGCTAGATTCGGGTTCGAGAATTCTAAAACTTTCTGGATTCTGATTCTAATACTTTCAATTACAGTAACATCAAATATAAATAACATTCTTCAATGAAATGTGATATTTTTTCAAGTATGTTTCTATAATCATACATGTCACGAAATCATTATTGTATCTTCAGCAACAAAATTTAGTAAATGACTATTCAAGTTTATGCCAAAATAAATGTTAATTTAGTTGAAGGGAAAGAATACAGAAAGTATGCCTCCATGACTGAGAAAAGCACCTCGGTTATGCAATCAGCACATTCTGAAGGACCTCTCCCGTAGAAGTAATAATCATTTCATGGGAAATCAAAGAAGTAAGATCGCAAGTCAGATCAACTTGCAACAAACGTTTTTGCGCAATAAATGGGGGTTCCTCCCGTGGAAAACTTGTAGAGACTGAAGAGGATACAGAGATTAGAAGGTGATCAGAGGAACCCAAAGGAGGATAGTTTTACATCTTAAAGAGAAAAGGAATAAAAGCTAAGAAAAGGTTTAGAAGGCGACCTGATCAAGGTGATTTGAGATATGGAAGGTAAGTTTACCGGCTATATTTTGAGAACTTGAAGACAGTCTTTACTTATAGTAAACATTGAAATTACCTGAACTAATGATTTCAGAGAAAGGAGAAAAAGAGAGGATGTCCTTTATTTTGAAGTTAAAGTCAAAGAATTTAGGATAGTAAGTAGAGTTAAGAGAAAAATAAACAAAACTAATGAATTATATATATAATATATATATATATATATATATATATATATATATATATATATATATATATATATAATATATATATATATATATATATATATATATATATATATATATATATATATATAAAGTAATATTAATTTATGTACAGTATTATAATGCACTTTTAAAACATTTAATAAACATCTAGCTATTAGAATTTAATTTAAATAAAAAGGCGAAAGGGTTGTCAAGTTCCAATTTTTCTTCTTTAATCTTACCTTTACTAAGTTCCTTCTTTAATTGTTTATGAGTAGATTATTGTTTACTGTTCTTATATTTACTTTAATTTTTTTTATTTGATGAATTCAAATAAAGAAATATCAAGTGAATTTATTTCGATTTCTGCAATGAGGGAGTATCATATTTTATAAGGAACGCTTTACTGGCGATCTTTCTCTTCTCTCTAATTCTTGGTCTTCTGCTATACGACATTGCGGTGAATCTGTTGTTGTGGCTCTAGACATATCAAACGCCTTCGATAGAGCCTGGCATAATGATTTCTAAACTTCTCTCTTTCATCATATATCCATCTTACTGAAACATCCTTCTCAGTCGTTCTATACCAGCTGTTGTACTACAACAACCACCACTGATCATTTAATTTATAAATAATGATGTTCCTCAGGGATCTCTTCTACCCTCAACTTTTTTTGCTTTTCATTATTGGCCTTCTCTATAATGCTAATCCATTCCTATGCCGATGACTATGTGGTTGACTGTAACGTCATAAAATCTCAGTTCTTCCATCTTTCAAGTAGACAATATTTCAAACAACTATGACGTCTTCAAATATACACAACATCTTTATTTGTCCTTAATATTCTTGGTGTTTCTTTTTCTTGTGATCTTTCTTGGAAGGATAACATTATTTCTCTTTCTAAGCAAGCTTCTAAAAGGTTGGGTGTACTGACATACCTTTGAAATTTCTTCAAGTCATTCCATTGCTTGACTTTTAAAGGGGTGAGGGAGTTGTTCATCCGTGAATATGAAGCATGATTCAAACATCTGGGGTGGTTTCATTCACACAGTTCTCGCTGAAAAAGTGGAATTTAGTGATTTTCGTCTTATCAACTATCCTGTTCTTACTAACTCTCTCCAGTCTCTTTCTACTCTTTGTATTGTTGTGTCACACTATGCATTCGCTATTAAACGATTATAATGCTCTTCTGAATGCCAAACAGTCTCACCCTTTCTCTTTCCAATTATCTGATACCAGACTTAACCTTTTAATCTTACATGTACTCTACTGGTAAAGTCTGGAACTCATTCCCTTTATCTATTTTCTCAACTTCCCTTGACTTTCACACTTTCAAAACCCATGTATCGGAGCAAGTTGGCTTTCAATTTGGTCCGTCAGTCCTGAGAATTTCCCTACTTTGATGGAAATTGGTAGGCTTTTGGTCTTTGTCCAACAGTATATATATATATATATATATATATATATATATATATATATATATATATATATATATATATATATATATATATATATATATATATATATATATATATATATATATATATATATATATATATATATATTATAATTCGGATTCGGATTCGAAGATTTTTTTTTTTCATGGATTCAGATTCAAAAATTCTAAAATTTGCTGGGGTTCGGATTCGAAAGTTGCTGGATTCACTCATCACTGATATATATATATATATATATATATATATATATATATATATATATATATATATATATATATATATATATATATATATATATATATATATATATATATATATATATATATATATATATATATATATATGTGTGTGGTGTGTGTTGTGGAGAGGGGGAGGAATATTAGTGTTTCAACTTTAAAACAAAGATCAAAATGGAAAATTGTTAGTCTGTGGGCATGAAAATATGCTAATGAAGAAATGCAGTCAAACTACTCTTGAAATAAAAAAGACTGATAAAATTTATATTGAAGCATAATTTGAAGAAAAAAAAGGATTATATCTTTAGTTATAATTAGAATAGAGTATTGTTAATATAATATATATATATATATATATATATATATATATATATATATTATATATATATATATATATATATATATATATATATATATATATATATATATTGTTAGTAAAAATGAAAAAGAAGGGTTCGTTATTGACTTGTCCTACAACTTCCAAATCTAAGAAAAGTAGTCCAACCAAAACTACTCCACCGACCTCCACAACAACATCGAGTAATGTAAAACCAAAAGTTAAGCGACTTCAAACTCGTTATAACCAGAGAAGAAAGATGTTACGTCGGCTTGCTAAACGAAAAGGAACTTCTCAAACTTCAACGAGTAATAAATCCCCCACCAGCACCTTCAACTACAACTCTGGAACTTGCCACTTTAGCCACGTTTCATGTATCAAAGATTTGGAAGTTTGTGAAAGATAAGGGTATCTCGAAAGAGGTTGCTCTACAGGAGCTTAATCAGGTTATTAAGCAAGTTTCTGAAATAGATCCCCTAGAGTAGGTTTCTGTCTGTCTTTCACTTATTTTATAGGTTAAGGGTGGGATTTTGTTTTTGGGAGCTTTCTTTTCCGTCCTTCCAGTCTCTGTTAACCATATCGTGACTCTCCTCATTAGTACACTCCTACTTGCCTTCCTTGTCTTTAAGGAAAGTTGGTCAGTCTCTGTTACCGAGACCAACTTTGGTAAGGGGGTGTTAGTATAGTATCACATATACTAAATTTAGTTATTTTCCAGAGGTGAGGTCACGATGCGAAGAGACGCTGTGGAAGAAGATGCTTTATTTCAATAAATAAAACAAATATAGAGGAAAATGCGGTTATACAGGATAAGTGACATTTTCCTTTCTTTTGTTGTTATGGTTTACTAACCTATTTATTTATTTATTTCTAGATTATCGTATATAATTCAATTTTTGAACACAGTAAAAAACAAACAAAACAATACTTTTGACATTACCTTGGATTGGAGCTCATTATCACCAGCCCATCCGTAAGTGTGTTTTTTTTGTGTTTTCTGTTTTTTCTTAATAAAAAGAAATATGTAAATTGAAATTATTTTTATAATTTCAGTTCCTACCTTGGGAATTAACCCATAAATTCCTACTTGGGAACTAGCTCATCCTTCCTACCTTGGGAATTAACCCATAAATTCCTACTTAGGAACTAGCTCATCCTTCCTACCTTGGGAATTAACCCATAAATTCCTACTTAGGAACTAGCTCATCCTTCCTACCTTGGGAATTAACCCATAAATTCCTACTTGGGAACTAACCCATAACGTCATCGTATTCCTCGTACGGATAAATCATCTTATCTTGCCATTTAACCAGTCTGCAAGAATTCCCGTTAGTCAGTTCCCAATACAAAAGCATATCGCCCTATGTTCGTTGCATTGATTGTTCCATCAACTATCGAAATTATTTCCTGAATCCGATCATCCATTTTCAATCTGGTTCCATGAGCAAATATTATATGTAAATAAACGTATACATTTTTGCTCGTTTTTTTTTCTGACCTTCTTGTCATATATTCGCTGTAACTGTTCCTTTCTTGTGATCCTTTCTTGCCCTTGAAAAGGGCCTGAGATTTTTTGATCATTTACGTCGGAGAACGTCTTCACATCATCATCATCCTCACGAATAAAAGGGGACGATACCGCCAACTCAACATAACATTGTGAGTAACTCAATATTTATTATCATTATTTTTCTCACAAATACCTTACAATATATATATATATATATATATATATATATATATATATATATATATATATATATATATATATATATATATATATATATATATATATATATATATATATATATATATATATATATATATATATATATATATATATATAGGGATGGAGTGAAGTATCGGTATCGGTAAGTATCGGTATTTTTAGGTATCGGTATCGGTCGGTATCGGTTTTTTATCGGTATCGGTAAAATTTTATGGGTAAAGTATCGGTATAGGTAGGTATCGGTACCAGTAAATTTTTAGGTATCGGTATCGGTAAAAATTTTGGTATCGCTCCATCCCTAATATATATATATATATATATATATATATATATATATATATATATATATATATATATATATATATATATATATATATATATATATATATATATATATATATATATATATATATATATATATATGTACAAAACAAAATGTTTTAAAATAAAAATATTCTTATTCAATCCAATGATGTATCCAAAGTATACTTTATTCTTCATTCCCTAAACAAATTATTGTTTTAAGTTAACCCTACACAAGAAAGTAAGTGGGTAAAGGTATATAAAAAAATAAAAAATAAAAGTGGGTGGGATGGGGGAATTAAGACAACATGTCAAACGTGATTACTTGGTCAACTTACAGGTCTTAAAGGCACAAATATTGGAGTTCCACCAGCAAGTTTAACTTGAGGTTCGTAACAATCAAAGAAAGGTTCAATTATGATCACTTCATCTCCAGGGTTAACCAATCCTGAAACAATCCATAATTTAGAAATTAACTTCATTTACACCAAAAATATTCCTTATGTGATTGAAATTACTTAAAATTTCAAGAAAAAAATAAAAATAGAATTACTGAAAAGGCAATATAAGAAGTACATGCTTAGTCAGTTGTAATATTGTCAAATATGTAACTAAATAGTTAGGATAAGCAATTTTTTGTCTTTCAATTTTAAAATTAAAACATTTAACTTGATAATGCTCAATTCGAAGGAAAAATAGAAAGACTTTCTACAAGCTATCATCAAAGGAAGAAGTATGTGACTATTGAGTTCAAAAGAGCAGAATCCTTTGTAATGGCAAGAACAATATACAATGTATAATATACATCATTAAAAGAACTGAAAATGAGTAGAGATTGTTGAGGTAATTGAAAAGCAAAAACACTACCAAATCTAAGCTGCATTGAAAAAATCGTCAACAGTAATATCCATGAAACTGTGGAATTTGGACTGCATATTAAATTATTTCCTACATTAATAACCATATATAAACACTTATTTTTTGTATTAAATAAATTGTGAATATTTATATTGTATTAAACATATCAGCTACTTTATTGAATATTTTTTTCAATCCAATTAAAATTACAAAATCAGAGAATTTTTAATTAATATAAAAATAGCCTTTATGATATGTAAGTCTATCCACATTTATAACTACCAAATATAGCTACACTAAATTTAGACTAAAAGAATCTATTTCCCGATTATTTATTTGATGATTCCTGCATTAAAGAGATAATAGCCCAAAAAAAAAGACTGATGGGTAATAATAGAATACTACATATGAAAATAATAGAAATACTACATATGAAAACAAGTTTGTTTGCCAGAATTTATCACCCTGATTAAAACTCTTCAACTGAGAGGTTCTTCAGTCTTATGATATATAGTTTTCTGGAAATTGATAAATAAGTTAGGAAAGGCAAAGTAAAAATAAATTAGTTAGGGCATATACATACTTAATAACTTGAAGTGAAAAAACAACAACAATATTTTCCCTTTTTTGTTATGAATGGAAAATGTAATATTTATTTTGTTAATTAATAACCAATTATAAACAATAAATAGTAATAATCGTCTTGCTAATTTCAATATGATGACATACTTTTTGTTTTTATTTTTTTTTAAAAGAAAATATAAAAATGTTTCTCAAAAGACCTTGGACTTCTGGGACAACAAAAAAGCCAAAAAAATAAATAAATAAAAAAAAGCTGAAAAGCCAATCCTGTCAATCTATATAATTAACTGATAGAATTTTTAATTAATATTTGTTAATGTAAATACCTAGCTGGGACTCAGAAATTAAAACTCTGTGGAGATCTAAGAAATGGTCAGATTTCAGGCATAGGCAAGGATGGAGATTCATACAATGCATCACTGAACTTTTAAGTATAAAAATAAAATATATATTTAAAAAAAAAATATTTTATACAGTATTTGTCTGTTTCAGGAGTTCTATTTATTATTCAGAAAATCTTTTCTATAAAGAGCAAAGGGTGAAATATAACTACATTGTTAAAGAAGAAGTGTGATTTGTTTGTCTTTTAATATTTTTCCCTGAGTACTTTATTTATAAAAGATATTCAAAATTTCTCTGTAATCATGTGTTACATTTTTTTTACTAAAAATTCATTGTTTTATCACTTTAAAATGAAAAAAATATACTGTAATTTAATTTTACTTGCGATATGTAATGACGATTGACGATAAAGGCTTTACATATCAGTATTATAGCAATTTAGTAAATAATGACTTTTTACCATTTATAGTGACGAAAAGTGCTTCATATGCTCCGGCTGTTACAAAAACTTCCTGAAGTGGATCAATTTCTCTTTTGAGTATTTGTGAATATAGCTTGGAAAGTGCAGTGACAAGACGAGGATGACCCTAGGAATTTGAAAATACTAACATAAAAATATGAAAGATTTCATTTTAATTTAGGACCTTAAAGGATTGCTTAAAAAAAAAATAAAAAAAAAATAATAGTACAGCAAATTTCACTTTCATGTAAACAACATTATGCACATATGGTTGAAAATCAACTTCTTTTACTTCTTACTGCTTATTACAACTGAATTTGAATAAATAAAATTTCAGAGATTAATTAAACAAGGCAATAAAAAATGATGACACAGATGGATGTTAACTTTGTGGAATATATTTCACATGCGAAAATAGAGTATTTAAACAAATATCAGCAGTAGAAAAATAAACATCTACCATATATAGAGTGCATTATCTAAAGCATATTATAAAAACTACTCACAAATCCTCTTGTGTATTGGTTAAATAAAACATTTTGATCATCGGTGCAACATTCAGCAAGAGCTTTCCTTATGCTATCTGGAGCAGCAAAATCGGGAAAGCCTTGTCCTAAATTCAATGGTTTAACCTCTAATGCAAGTTGTATGAACTCAACCCTGAAAAAAATAAATTCAAGGCCATATATATATATATATATATATATATATATATATATATATATATATATATATATATATATATATATATATATATATATATATATATATATATATATATATATATATATTTTTTATTTATTTATATTTATTTATTTATTTTTTATTTATATTATTTTTAATACTTAAATTATATATATATATATATATATATATATATATATATATATATATATATATATATATATATATATATATATATATATATATATATATATATATATATATATATATATATATATATATATATATATATATAGTGATAAATTTTTAATCAATAAGAGATACCAATAATTTTAAACCACCTGATACGGTACCTTTAGAATTTACTGATACCAATTTTTTTTTTTTTACAGAAGTTATGAATGTTGAAACATAATTGAAAAAGAATCAATAACCATAAATTTAGGCTTTTTCTATCTGTAATATCTAGTTCTTTTGAAGTCACATTGCTAAACTATTGAAGTATGAAACTTTAGGCCTATCAAAATGGATTCTATCCCAAAAGCCATGTGCTATATATATATATATATATATATATATATATATATATATATATATATATATATATATATATATATATATATATATATATATATATATATATATATATATATATATATATATATATATATATAAATACGAAAATTAAATGGCTAATGTACTGTTTTAACACCATAATAATATTTACTTCATCAATAAACTCTATTATCCGCCTATGAGCCAAACTTTTAAAACACTAAAAATGTAAAAATTGAAACGAAGTAACAAATAATAAAAAAAAAGGGAAGCTATTAAAACTAACACGAAGCTTTCAATCTCTCACCCGGAGATCTTTATTCAAGGTAAAAGGAACAGTGAAAGAAAAAAGTTATTCTCAAGACCACTCAAAGACTGAGGAATTCTTTAAATTTTTTGTTGGTTTGGAAATTGTATTTTTCATGGTATGACATTATGTTTTTCCAAAAATGTTCTTGTAAAATCTTTCATTATTCAATAAATCATTCAGAGTATCATCAATTTTTATTTCTCCTGGATGTCTATTAAAATTATTAGTATTTTTAATGATGAAGGACTTTATAAACTTTCTATTGTCATTGTTATGGCAAGGGATTAATAATTCTGCAGAATTCATATTAATTGTGTGATTATTTTCCTCTCTATGTTGCTGTAATGCAGAATTTTTGTCTCCATATATTAAACTGTAATTGTGTTGGTATATATGTCTTTTAAAATCGTTGGTCTCTCCAAAATATTTATCATCACAATTATTGCATGCTATGCTGTAAATACCTACATTTTTCGTGCTATCATTTATAACTAATTTAGATATGAATTTTCTTTTAATAGTATTGGGGACCGATTGTACAAAGGAGACTATGTTTGAGAAGAGATTCTTAGTTTGAGAGTCAATGTGAAAAGGAGTAATGATCCTTTCATTATTTAGTTTTTCCTTCACATTATCCTCTGCTACATATATTTTCCTACTTGCTCTATAAAGTGCTTTATTAATAACAATTAGGATAATACAATGATTTAAAAGTGTTTCTTATAAAAATTATTTCATCTTTAAGGGAGGAGGGAGAACAAATTTTTAACGCTCTAATAAATTGAGAGATAACAATGCCCAATTTTGTATGAATATATACACTGGTACTCCGTACACTCATTTCATACAAAATTGGGCATTGTTAACTCACAATTTATTAGAGCGTTAAAAATTTGTTCTCCCTCCTCCCTTAAAGATGAAATAATTTTTATAAGAAACACTTTTAAATCATTGTATTATCCTAATTATGTTATAAATTCAACAATTCAACAGGCAGAAAAAGACTGGAGAGAATTAGTGAGAGTGGGAGAGTTGATAAGATGAAAAACCCTAGACTCCCCCTTTTCAAGGAGAGCTGAATGAGTGGAACCACCCCAAATGAGGTAAATTCCATACAGGGGTGAACAACACCCTTATAAAGACCAAGCAAGTGGGGTGGTATGAAAGTTCTGAAGGCCTCAGAACACCTAATCTCTTAGAAGCTTGTTTAGAAATAGAAGTAATATGATCTTTCCAAGAAAGATCACAAGAAAAATAAACACCAAGAATATAAAGGAGAGTTGAAGGTTTGGTTGTGTGTTTTCGAAGATATTATAATTGTGTGGAAGATTGTGTCGAGTAGAGAGATGGAGAATTGAGTTTTTGAGGCATTGAAAATGACCATGCTTTCTCTGTCCCAAATTGAAATATGTGAAAGATCAGAGATTAGTTGCTCCAAGGCTACCCTCCTTACGTCTATTAACTGCTGTTGGGAGGGGTGCCTTTCAAACTGAAAAGAGAGGTCATTAATGAAAAGCAGAAAAAGTGTTGGGGATAGGACAGATCCTTGAGGAACATCACTACTAATAGATTTATATGATAAACAGTGGCTGTCTACAACAGCTGCTATAAAACAACCAGAAAGGAAATCAGAGAGAAATAAAGATTCTCAAATAGGGAAGTTTGGAAATCAAAGCTTTGTACCAGACTCTATTGAAAGCTTACAATAAGCTTACAATATGTTCAATATGACAGCAAAAGATTCACTGAAATGCTGAAGAGTGGAGGACCAAGAGCCAGAGAGAAGGGAAGGATCATCAGTAGAGCGTTTCTTATGAAAGCCATACTGACAATCAGTTATAATATTAGAAGAATTGAGATGTTTCCAAATCTTCCTGCTAAGTATAGATTCAAAAGCTTTAGAGAGAATAATGGTTAAAGAAATGGGACAGTAGTTAGAGGGTTGAGATGGGTTCCCCTTCTTGGGCACAGGCAGAATGAGCAAGAAGGAAAAGGTTGAAGTAGAAAAACAGACAAAATAGTTTACCTAGGAAGGATGCAAGCTTGGAAGCACAAGTTTTGGGAACCACAAGAGGGATACCATCAGGACCGTACACCTTCTTAGTGTAAAGCTCAGTGAGGGCAAAAATGACATCTTTGGAAGAAATTACAATTTTAGGCATAAAAGAGTTGGAGGGGGTTGAAGTGGTAGGAAGACCTCCGGAATCGCCTAAGGTTGAATTAAAGGCAAAAGTTTGAGCTAAGAGTTTAGCTTTAGAGGAAGGCAAAGTGGCAGTTGAACCGTCAGATGATACTAAAGGAGGGAAAGAGGAAGACGCAAAGTTAGAGTTGTCATTTTTTGCAAAATGCCAGAAAAACCATGAAGAGGAACTAGAAAGATCATTGCATTTTCTACAGAGAAAAGTTTTTGGCTTTACAAATTATAGATTTTGCACGATTCAGGGATGAAATATAAGTTGTGAGAGTTTCTGGAGTTTGAAGACAACAGTAATCCCTGAAGGCAGCATCCCTGCGGTGGATAGCGTAAGAACAAGTTGAGTTAAACCAAGGTTTGTTAGGTTTAGTAGAAGGGAAAGAATATGGAATGTACACTTCCATGCCAGAGAGAATCACCTCAGAGGGACCCCTCCCACAGAAACAATAATCATTCCAAGGAAAATCAGAAAAGTACAACTGTATGTCAGACCAGTATATATATATATATATATATATATATATATATATATATATATATATATATATATATATATATATATATATATATATATATATATATATATATATATATATATATATATATATATATATATATATATATATATATATATATATATATATATATATATATATATATATATATATATATATATATATATATATATATATATATATATATATATATATATATATATATATATATATATATATATATATATATATATATATATTAGCAAATAATGGGAACTTAATGGGAAATATACCAATTTTAGCTAAATAGTTAGAACTGGGTATCCATTATCTAGTTCTTGAAAATTGCCAGATATCTGGTATGTAGATATCCAGCAAATTTACTATATCCAGCCCATCCCTTATTATTATTTGCTTGCTTTATGTCTTTCTCTTATTACATACACAGTATATAAAATATAAACAGTTTAACTATATCCTAACAAATGTTTTATTAGAAACTCAGTGGGCCATGTACCTAAAGTAGTTCAATGTAACGAAACTGACTAATTCCATACACTTTCATCAACCACCCATTTGCAAATGAAATAAATATTACATGCATGCTTAGTAGCTTTCAAACTAACCAAAAAACTCTACAAATTTATTTTTTCCTAATCCTTAAATTACATTATTTTTATTTCAACTTGATTATTTCTTAAAATTGTAAAATTTTAACTTACCATACACTTTTTTCAATCCCTTTTGTCTTCAAAGCTGCCAGTGCATATGGTGATGGTGATGAGGACATATTTAACTGACTTACTTTAGAAAGAAAAACATTATAAAAATTATTATCTTTATTGGAAAAAATTGAACAAATGTTTCTAAGCCTATAGCTACTGAAAACTGTATTAAAACCAGATTTATACATAGAGAAATTTATTATATCTGAAAGAAAAGTATTTAAAAACCTATCAAGAAGAAGACTAACTATATCCATTTAAAAAAAAAAAAAAAAAATTTTAAAAAGAGGCAAATTTTCTTTTAATTCAGGAGTTATTGGTCCATGAGACCATGACATGTCACAAATCTCAGGTAAAAATGCATAAATTTGCATAATGGTCAACTTATAAGAACATATATATATACTGTATTTGAATAAAGAGGTACTTAAAATAATGCACAAATATGTTACTTCTACCTTGCAAATTTCAAAATTTTACCTATTATACTAATCATGTTGGTAAAATCTTTGAAAATAAAAGTGATTAAGGATAAAAATTTAAGAATTCCTTTGTATGAATTGTATTAATTCAAATTAAAATATTACATTAGGTTGTAGGTCTGGACTGGTGACATCAGGTTTGGTTAGATCTGTATTTTTAATTAATAGAAGTTCACATCTCACAGGTACTGACCTATTCATGCATTGCCAAATATTTGTATTAAGGATGGAGAGATACCAAAATTTGAATCAATACCAGTAATTTAAAATCACCTGATACTGATAATCACTTTAGAATTTACCAATATTGATACTGATCCCCAATACCAATTTTTCACCTTTTTTACTAACTTCAGGAAGGTTGAAATAAGATTTAAAAATAAATAAAGTCAACTAGTCAACAAAAACTTTTTAATCATCACAGATGTAAGCCAACTTTTCCAAATCCATTTTCTCCTCTGATTCCAAATCTGAATTTAGTTTTTTTGCAAGAATGTATAATTTTTAAAGTAAAAGATTATTTTCATATCTAAGTTTCTGAATTGATTTTTATTAAAATAAACTTTGAAAGTACTTAAAAACATTCAAGTATGATTTTCTTTTATGAATCTTATCTGGCTCAGCACTATATAGCATCAAACAATGATCTGCCATCATACTTTCATTCAAAAAACCTTGGTAATGATATTTCATATTTTCAATGTCTTTAAAAAGTGCCCACCTTGCTCATCACTTACAAACCCAAGATTTCCTGGAAAGTCTTCTAAATAATAAATAATGCAGAAAATGTGGTATCAAATATATACAATTTATTTCTTTGCAAGCTTAGATAAAGTTCTACACTCCATTCTTTAATGCTGCTGGTGACCTACTATTTCCCCAAAAATTAGCACTCACCTATTGGAAAGCAAACCACAACTTTAGTTCCGTACAATTGAGTTCCTTTTCAAACACTTATCAAGTTCCCTGATTTGTGTCCATACAAATTTTTCCTCTTTCAATTTTGCTACACTAATCTTTCGAAATTTACTAGAAAGGTACTGGGAACCATGTGAATTTACATTACCCATTGCTGTAACAAAATTCTTTATTAATCCTAATTAAATGTGGAGAGGAGGCAGAAGTATCTTTTGAATCTTGGCTAAATGGATAAATATGACACTGATTGTACCTGGAACATATAATGACATTTGTAGAGAATCAAATTTAATGTAATGTTTAGCAGACTTGACTGTCCCAAAGGTATAAGAAACAGCAATATTTTGTAAATCTTGATTGCATGCCCATTAGTATGCCAATGACCTTAGTTAGATCTCTACATATGCTCTATATGAGTATCATATTTGATCATCTAAGCAGAATAACCATATTGTCCTACGTTTCTTTAAGATAAACAGAATATGCAATGGCAATTAATTGATTGTTAAAACTAGTGATAGGGATTAATCAGTATCAGAGATACATTATTGATGAGAGCAAATTAATCAATATTTAAAAAAAATATATTTAAGATGATTTTATAAATATGAAATGATATGTAACACTGAATATATATTTATATCAGTGTCAAGTTAGCAAAAGATTTTAGCAAAATCAATTAATTTAATTATTTTTATTTTAATTTTCTTCTTATTATTTTTAACTTCTTTACATATTTATATTCTCTACATTTTTTATTTTTCACATATTTACATTATATATTTATAATATATTCATTAAATTCATTATTTTTTTAAACATATTTTAATAATTCTTATTTATTTCTTTATTTTAACACTGTGGTTGTCTGTCCTATTTATCCGATAAAGTTTGTCTTTAAAAAAAATCTTTAGTTAACTTGACAGACTTAAGATCAATATATTTGAAACAATCATGTATGTTTTGCGAAATTTGGGATCCATTTTCCATGTACAGGAAGATATCATTATTGTTTAGCCTCCTTGAGAAACCAGATTGAAATTTATTATTTTCTACCCTCTTTAAGATAGGAGTGAAGTTTATAAAAATGGACCAAGAAATATAATCGACTTTCAATAGTAATTTCATTTATAAATACAAATAGAGTTCATATAGAATTGAAGGATTTTCCTTCTAATTTTTCTTTTCTTTTGTTTTTCCAAAGTTTATAGTTTTAGAGACCCAGTTATTAATACCAGCCTATCTCACTTTATTATATAGAAATATTTAACTCACAGGAAGATTATAATCCTCATTAAATCAAAATTAATTATTATTCCTTGAAAAATTTAAGAAGCCTGGTAAAATCAGTTTTGGCTGACATGGGTACATCTGATTTTGTCAGTTCCATAAACAATTTATTAACAGTTGCTTTCTTACCCTTTTGCCAAGTTGTATGAGCATATTTAGTCATATCACAAATTGGATTTGTGATATTGCTTAAATGATTTTGGCTTTTGACATTATTTTGAGTATAACTTAAGTATACAAATAAATGTATGTCATTCTTTTATATTAATATTAATTATTGTTAATTTATTATTATTTTCTTATTATTATTACTGTTTTGTATATTTGTCTTTGCTAATATATGCTCAAGCCATTTTTCAGTTCTTGCATGACTCCTTTTGTTTTGCTAATGTTGCTTGCTTGAGCTTGTTTAAGTAATCTTTGTTTTCTTATGTGGTATTTCTTTCAAATTTTGTTTGGTAGTTTTTCTCATTTTTCTTTCCAGTATTCTTATAATTTAAATAATCTCAGAGCAGAAAATATACTTTAATTGAAGAGTGTTATGAAAGGAGGCTCTTGTGTATCCTAATGGGAAAAACAAAACAAACCCTCTTTGAAGAATTCAAGACTCAAAAAATATACTTGTAAGTATTACTTAATTATTTATAAGTGGTATCGCTCGCCACATAATTTGGTAGCAGAGCGTAATTAATCATTTTGGGGTGAATTAAACTGTTGCAGAGTTTTGTCTTTTTTTGAAATTATCGGGAGTATAATTCCCCAATTACTCATTTGCTTGCACACCACAATGACTGACGACTGACGATTTAAATTCTCAGTTAAAGAATAATAAACCCCATAATTATGGAGGCGAATCCTCCTGATATTCCAGCTAAAGCGAAATGTTCCATGAATCATGTTCCAAGTCCACGAGTTTTGCTGCAGTAATTTTCTGCTCGCGGCAGGGAAAATTGAAGATATAAATTTCTATTTTAAATTTTCGGTGCCGCAATATTGAATGTCATCAATGTTTACATATACACGGTAAACTTTATGGTCATGTGTACACAAACCTAAAGGATTTAGAGTAATACCATTGTATAAGGATATTTACCGTGGTAATACTTTCTTTTAGAATATAAATTCCTTTTCTAAATATTCTTACTCAGAAGATAAGATTTGTTTGCACATTATTAAGGATACTTATTTATCATTTTCGGATCATTAATTTGTTTTAATAAATGAAGCAAATTAATTATTTCAGTTATTCGATATTTCGTTGGTTCCATTGTTTTTAATCATGGCTGCCGCAAGTCTTTTTAAAATATCGTCGTTTGACTCAAACGATTTTGTTATATTCCCACATATGGCCTATACGAAATTAATTAAATTAAATGACTGAATAAATAAGATTTTAAAATATATTTATCCTTTTTTATATAGATCAGCTCGCAATGCTACAGCAAAATGTCCCACGCAAATCAAGATTCTGTTCGTTGCAGCTGACTTAAGCATGTCATACCACAGACTAAGTATATTGTATCTAGACAATAACGCTTGATATCGTGGAACACCCTGTGGTAGGGGTGTTCCATGGTCAATATTCTTTAAGAATATTGAAGATTCTTAAAGCGAAGTGGCCCATGAAGCATGCCGCACTTGATATGGCTACAATAATTTTCTGCTCGCGACAGCGAAAATTCAAGATAGAAATTTCTATCTTCGAGTGTGTTCCATGAAATCAAGCGTGACGTCACGCTTAAGCCAGCTGCAGCGAAAATATTTTGAAGAATCTTGAATATTAGTGGAACTCTAGTTAGCAATTATCAGTTGATGTATATAAACAAACGTAAATATATATTAAAATCTAATTTTAATCAGTCATTTAATTAACTTAATCACTTATCTATATCTAATTATTATTATTCTGAAAGGTTTTTTTTTTTTTTTTTTTTTTTTTTTTTTAAGCCTATACTTTATAACATGGGTTTATAAGCCAATTGGCCGGACCAATATTAAGTAGCTTCACCAATATATATATATATATATATATATATATATATATATATATATATATATATATATATATATATATATATATATATATATATATATATATATATATATATATATATATATATATATATATATATATATATATATATATATATATATATATATATATATAAATAAAAGTAAATGAATTATATATTTTCAATTTAAATATTTTAATAATAATTTTATGAAATTCTTTAAATCTATATCTAATTAATATTATTCTGAAAGGTTTTTTTTTTTAATATTATTCTGGGTAAAGGTGGAGATTGTTTCTGAGTTTCGATTGTTAAAAAATATCGAAAATCGAAAATATCGGAGAAGCCTATCGTAAACAAGAGAGTTGTCAGAGGTACGAGGTACTATTACTAGACATAGACACAATTATTATTACTTACTTTTCTAGCAGAACCTAATTCGACTTATCATAACCTGAACTACCGAAATTGCCGTAAAAAGAGGCCTAACCTACACAAGAATTTGCCGTAAAAGAGACCTAACGTACACAAGAACGTTTGCACGACATAGTAGCCTAGGGCTAATTATAGGCAGGAAAATATCGATTATTTTAAAATATTGACATAAAAAAATATCGATATAAAAAATATCGAAACTCAGAAACAATCTCCACCTAAGCCATTATTCTGAAAGGTTTTTTTTTTTTAAGCCTATACTTTAACATGGGTTTGTAAGCCAATTGGCCGGACCAATATTATGTAGCTTCACCAAATGTGTATATATATATATATTTCTTTAAATAAAAGGAAATTAATTATATATTTTCAATTTAAATATCTTAATAATTTTATTAAATTTCTTTAAATAAATAATGATAATAATAATAATAAATATAGAATATTTAAAAAAAAAAATATATATATATATATATATATATATATATATATATATATATATATATATATATATATATATATATATATATATATATATATATATATATATATATATATATATATATATATATATATATATATATATATATATATAATATTTAATATTCTGTCAGCAAGAACATAAGCGTATCCCTTTGGGATACGCATATGAGCTTGTTTTAATTAACATATTAAGACCATATGTAAGAATATAAGATAACGTACGAGTCAAACGAGGATTTTAAAAAGACTTTGGTGATAGCCATGATTTAAAACGTTGGCGAAATTTTGAATAATTTAAATAATTAATTTGCTTCATTTAAAACAAATTAATGATCCAAAAAGGCTAAAATAATTATCCAAAAATAATTTGTAAACAAATCTATCTACGTAATAATATTTACAAAAGATTTTTATTTTAAAAGAAAGCCTTGGCCTAGCTCCTCCATGTTTGCTTACATCACGTGATCATTCAAGATTGCCGCAGTGAAAGCTGAAGATAGAAATTTCTATCTTGAAGATAGAAACTTCTATCTTGAATTTTCTCTGCCGAGAGCAGAAAATGATTACATCAATATCAAGTGAGACACGCTGCATGGGCTACTTCCCTTTAAGAATCTTCAATATTCTTAAAGAATCTTGACCATGAAACACACCCTTCAATTTTCGCTGCCGGAATTGAATGGTCACGTAATGTAAACAAACATGGAGGAGTTAGGCCACGGAACAAGGCCTTCTTTTAAAATAAAAAAAAATTTTGTAAATATTATTACACAAATTTGAATTTCATAAGGTTGCTATGACCCCAACGGGAGATCTCATCCAGATCAACAAGAATAAGATCTGAAAGTTGAAGACAAGAAGCAACCTAGAAGAAAAAGAGGGAGCAGATTTGAAATGAGTAGAAGAATGTAGAGTTGAGCCATCAGCAGAGTGAACAGAGTTAGAAGTGCAGTTGAGAATATCGTTAATGAAAAGTAGGAATAAAGTTGGAGATAAAACAGAACCCTAAGGAACAATAATACAAGTTGCAAATGCATAGCACACGAACGTTTGTCTAAGGGGAGCTCCACCCCCGTACCCCCGACCCATGAGTGATTTTCATAAAATTCTCTCTCTCTCTCTCTCTCTCTCTCTCTCTCTCTCTCTCTCTCTCTCTCTCTCTCTCTCTCTCTCTCTCTCTCTCTCTCTCTCTCTCTCTCTCTCTCTCTCTCTCTCTCTCTCTCTCTCTCTCTCTCTCTCTCTCTCTCTCTCTCTCTCTCTCTCTCTCTCTCTCTCTCTCTCTCTCTCTCTCTCTCTCTCTCTCTCTCTCTCTCTCTCTCTCTCTCTCTCTCTCTCTCTATATATATATATATATATATATATATATATATATATATATATATATATATATATATATATATATATATATATATATATATATATATATATATATATATATATATATATATATATATATATATATATATATATATATATATATATATATATATATATATATATATATATATATATATATATATATATATATATATATATATATATATATATATATATATATATATATATATATAATTTACAAATTTTAACTTATTTCCATTTTTAGCTTTAATATATTTTAAAATATAGCAACTCGTTTTTATAATTTATAAAAGGAGAGTTTTATAATTTCGGCAGACGATATTCTGACGTCATAGTTATTCGTATTTAGTTTAAATTTTTTATTTTTTTTTAATTTGTGTTTTTTTTTTTTATTTTTCTTCATACAAAATAATTTGTCGTTCGTCGATTAACCAAAATAAACAAGCAAACATAATTTCCTTTTCGTAGTTACGCTAAGAAAAAAAAAAGGAAAAAAAAAAAACCGGTCCCCTTCACTAAAATTTTACCCAGTTGGAGTGTTAGCAATAGAACCATCAAAGCGAAGAGGAGGAGGAAAAGAAGATATATATATATATATATATATATATATATATATATATATATATATATATATATATATATATATATATATATATATATATATATATATATATATATATATATATATATATATATATATATATATATATATATATATATATATATATATATATATATATATATATATATATATATATATATATATATGAAATAATTATTTTATTACTAGAGCTATCCAAAAAATTAATCAAACATAAGACAAATTAATAACTTTCAAAATTTCATATATCCGTATTTAATAATTACGGATGCGAATATTCCAAAATCATGAACTGCGGATATGGATATTATGCGGATATGGATATTATGCGGATATGGATATTATGCGATATATATATATATATATATATATATATATATATATATATATATATATATATATATATATATATATATATATATATATATATATATATATATATATATATATATATATATATATATATATATATATATATATATATATATATATATATATATATATATATATATATATATATATATATATATATATATATATATATATATATGCACAAGTTTACTTGAGGGAACACTCTGAAACTCTACAAATTTGAAATAATGGGAAATACCCCAAATCGTCGACAGGAAAAGTAGTCGACAATATCATCACTCACGGGTCGGGGTTACGGGGGGCTCTGCGCCCCCCGTAGACAAATGCTGGGTATAACACCAAATTTAAGTTTGTTAGTTCATCAATTGTCGTAAAAAAACATTTTAAAAAAAAAAAATCTTACTTTGAACCACAGTAAAAATTTTGTGGATCCTCGAACTGGAGCTTACACCCAAAATATAGTCTACATGGAGTGTATTTAAATACAAAAATTAAATATATATATATATATATATATATATATATATATATATATATATATATATATATATATATATATATATATATATATTATATATATATATATATATATATTATTTTATATTGGGATATTATTTGTCATGACGGCGGAAATATAAATATAATTGATATTACATAGGGCAGGACATAGAGACAAACAGCTATTCTTACCTAGGCCTTTATATACGTGTATAACACCACAGACACATAGTACAGTTCGTGCTACAATACCTACCTTAGTAACTTAGTAAGCTTAACATGCACTTCACCAGTGCTACAATAAACTAGGCAGAATAGAATCGATGGAATGAGAATGCAAATTTTATCACATGTGTAGTCTACATAATGGAACATAGTCTTTTCTGAATCGTAGCAAAGAAATTATTCAGACAGTATTAATTAATATATATATATATATATATATATATATATATATATATATATATATATATATATATATATATATATATATATATATATATATATATATATATATATATATATATATATATATATATATATATATATATTAAAATTGAAATTATCATTTTTTAAATATTTGCTTACAAAACTTTATTTACTCATCGCTACTCATTCACTAATAAATTTATTCTCCTTAACATTTCTTTCGTTCTCACTTTCCCCAATTCCCTTCTCCCCATTTAACTGTTGCATCATTCTCCCAAACTATCTCTATTACAAATGAAGCATTTGGATTATATTAGAAGATATTTAACTCTGGTTCCGAATCTGATTCCGCGGTTTAGATCCCAGTATATATATATATATATATATATATATATATATATATATATATATATATATATATATATATATATATATATATATATATATATATATATATATATATATATATATATATATATATATATATATATATATATATATATATATATATATATATATATATATATATATATTTTTTTTTTTGAGACCTATTTATAGCGAACAATATTTTGATCGAGTAAATAATAAAACTCTTCATGAAACTTTACATATTTATTCATGTTAATATTTAATTAATAAAATTTGCAACTATAATAAATTTTAAAACGTTTAATTTTAGTACAATAAAGAATTCTCGAGAGTAATTGATCCCTAAGTAGAGACTTACAGAGAGTGAATAGAGAATTAATGCTAAAAATAATAAATAAAAATAAATAAAAATAAAACAAAAACAAATGACCTTCAGTAACTTAACAATTAACTGCAAGTAACAAAATTAAAATAATTACTCATATTTTCATACTGATATATATATATATATATATATATATATATATATATATATATATATATATATATATATATATATATATATATATATATATATATATATATATATATATATATATATATATATATATATATATATATATCAGTGAAATTACGGGATACCGGATCCCAATCTCTCAGCAGGATCTCGATATTTTAATCTCGATTCCTATCCTGATGGGAGAATTTTAATCCCGAAAGATCGGGATCCCGAAAAATCCCGGCATTCTGATCCCGATTATTTAATGGAGAAAGAATTTTGCAATTTGGCTAAAAAAAATTTAAGAATATTCATAAAATTTCAGTGATAAATGTAACCAGCATCCAACATTTCCGATTTTATTCTCAGAGTATTGTAATTGCCAAGCACCATTACACTCGTGAAACAGTAAACCCTCTTTTCATCTTTAAGATCTGACACAGTGGACGAGAAATGATGTCAGCGCGTTTCGGTGAAGGTTCAAACAAAACGAAAAATCTGTGTCAGTTTACCAGTTTCTATAGTTGTAATATTTAGTGGTTCTGTTCTACACTTCTACTGTTTCGAAACTCCTTATTAATTATTTCTTCTTGTTCTTTTTGATCAGTAGGAGTGTATAATGTAAGTTTAGGATATACTTTTTGTTTTTATTCCAAATTTCAAACAGTAAATTATTTGCCTTCTTCAAATTAAGCTTTCTGTCTTCTTCGCGTAATAGGTAATATATATATATATATATATATATATATATATATATATATATATATATATATATATATATATATATATATATATATATATATATATATATATATATATATATAATATATAAAATCCTCTGGTGCGGGCAAAGGGCAGAGGTCTATCAAAGACCGACATGTCCCGATACATGGCGTTTGATGATGTGCAAGTCAAAGGAAGTTGAGAAAATGGATGAAAGAAGTGTGTTCCAGACTTTCCAGTAGACTACATGTAAGATTGAGTATATAGCGGTTAAGTCTTGCGTGTGTGAGTTGGATAGAGAAATTTATAAAACGAAAATTCAGACTTCACCTTTTCAAGGAGAGCAGTTTGAGTGCAACCAGCACAGATATGAGGCATACCCCACACAGGGGTGAACAACACCCAAATAATGATAAAGCAACTAGAGTTTCGTGAAGAATTCCGAAGATGTCAAAGAATAACCAACCACTTAGTAATGTAATCCTCCAGAGAAAGGTCACGGGAAAAAGAACCCTAGAATATTAACGAGACAGAGGTATGAGATGTTTGTTTTCGAAGATGCCATACTTGTGTGGAAGGTTGCATTAAATAGAGATGGAGGAATTGAGTTTTTGTGGCATTAAAAATGTCCATGTTTTCTCTGTCCTAACCCGAAATATGATAAAGATCATAGGTTAGTTGCTCCAAAACTCATCCCAATTGCGTCAATTGTTGGGAGGGGTGCCTTCCAAACTGAAATTTGCAATGAAGGGTGGAGTTATCGGCATAGGGGTGAACAGATCCCTGAGGAACATCATTATAAGTATATTTAAAGGCTGAACAGCGGCTGTCTAAAACAACTGCTATAGAACGACCAGAGAGGAAATTAGAGAGAAGGGATAGATTCCGTGAGATGAAAATATGGAAATCAAAGCTTTGGTCCAGATTCTATCGAAGATTCACAGAAATGGCAAAGAGCAGAAGACCAAGAGTCAGAAAGAAAGTAAAGAATATCACCACTAGAGGTCTCATTACGAAAGCCATATTGATGATCACAGATAGGAATAGAACAATCTAGATGTTTCCAAATATTCATGTTAAGGGTACGTAGATACGAAAACTAGAAACGGAATAATATTTTCGTTACAGTTTTACATATAAATGTATGGACCATTTTTAAAAATTAAAGTATGTGAATACTGGTTTCTCATTGTCCATATATATATATATATATATATATATATATATATATATATATATATATATATATATATATATATATATATATATATATATATATATATATATATATATATATATATTAGAGGTGGACCGGATATCCGCATCCGCAACTGCGGATATCCGCATCATTTTTCCAATATCCGCATCCGCGGATATCCGCAGTTGGATATCCGCAACCGCATGCGCGGATAGTAAAAAATTACGTATCATGCAATCGATAAAAACTTTCAAAGGCAAAACTTTGTATTGAATGCAGAACCTCTTTCTGAGCGCCATACAGGCGACTATCTTGAAACTGTATTTGAAAAGATGCTGACAAAATGGAAGATTTCATTAAATGAAGTGCACTGCGTAGTCAGGGATTCGGGCACAAATATAAAAAAAAGCACTTTCTCTGGCAAGAGTGAAAAATGTAGATTGCTTTGCACACCAAACTCAGATAGTAGTTAAAAATTCCATTATGAGTCAAAAATGTGTATCCGATTTAATAACCAAATGTAGGTTAATTGCTACGCATTTCAATCACTCCGTTGTAGCCCAAAATGAGCTGAAGAAAATACAAACAAGATTAAATGTTCGTCCACTTTCTGTCATGCAAGATATTCAAACACGCTGGAATAGTAGTTTGCATATGCTTGAGAGGATGAGCGAAATTAATGAGGGTATTTGCCTTTATGCTTCAAGCAGCACAAAAATAAAGCCTCTAACAGCTGACGAAAATGACATTTTAAATAATTGTATTAATATCGTTAAGCCTTCTGAAGAATTAACAAAGACTATAAGTTCAGCTGAATCATGTTTGTCAGATGTGATACCACTTGTTTCAACATTGAAAGTTGTGTTAACAAATGTTATTAAGTCTAAGGGAGTTTCAAGGATGACTGAAACATTAATGAAGGAGATGAACGACAGATTTGAAAACCTGGAAAATGATGATGCTTATACAATTGCAACCTTTTTAGATCCTAGGTACAAAACAATTTTTTAAACCACTTGTTTCTCAGAATGTTAAAATCAAATTAGGATGCTTATGCGATGAGATGATAGAAACAGCTAAAATAACGCCTTTCAAGAAAAAGCAAAAGCTGTCAGATACAAAAGAAACAAAATCTGTTAGCTTTAAGCATTGCTAAATCAATGAAAGATCTTCTAGCTTCCAGCAGCAATGAAGAATCACAGTCAGAAGTGTCAAAGGATACAATATCGATTATTGAAAATTATCTGAAACTCCCACGTTTGGAGGCAGATAAAGACCAACTGGTTTGGTGGAGAGATAATTGCAAAAGTTTCCCTTTTCTTGCTGAGCTGGCAAGGACTTATTTAGCATGTCCTTCAACTAGTGTTGCTAGTGAGCGTCTTTTCAGTGGAGCAGGCCTCATTTACGACGAAAAGCGAACCAAACTTTCACCTGAAAGAACCCAAAAGCTTTTATTTCTAAAAAATAACTTACCAATTATTAACTTCAAATGGAATATGTGAAACTGTGAAGTGTGAAGGTAATACTGAATTACTGGCTATATATATATATATATATATATATATATATATATATATATATATATATATATATATATATATATATATATATATATATATATATATATATATATATATATATATATATATATATATATATATATATATATATATAAACTTTTTCGAAATGGGTGGAGGTTGGGGAAAGAGGTTGGTGGGGTGTTCAAGAGTTGGGTCCCCGTCCCACACCCTGGTGACATAGATTCTGGATATTATATTTAAAAATCCAAGAATTTATGGCAAAAACTCCTTAAAAAATTAAACTATCCGCATCCGCATCTGCGGATATCCGCAATTGAATATCCGCAACCGCATCCGCGGATAGTAAAAAATTACTATCCGGTCCACCTCTAATATATATATATATATATATATATATATATATATATATATATTATATATATATAATATATATATATATTTTTTTTTTTTTTTTTTTTTTTTGAATTCCATGTTAAGGGTGTTATTTTTTTCCTTGTCGATTATATATTATTTAAATATATATACTATTGCCTATTGTGGATATTTTCCCTGCCCAGCGCAACCCTCATGTATATACAATTTACATGTACTAACAAACCGTCAACTATATATATATCGTTTGATTGAATTTGAAATTTAAATTATATTACCTGCTATATATCAGAAATAGTCGTCGCGCAATCTGTTTGAAACGTACTCTTGAAGCTTGCCTTACTGGAGGCGAACTACTACACCTCAGAGCTACTTTCCATCGCTTAACCCTTTGCGCAATGACATTTTCTACAAGTTCGTTTTAAAAAATTGTTTAAAAACTTTTGCAAACTTTATTATTTATTGCATATATATATATATATATATATATATATATATATATATATATATATATATATATATATATATATATATATATATATATATATATATATATATATATATATATATATATATATATATATATATATATATATATATATATATATATATATATATATATATATATATGGTAAAGGCTAAGAAGTTATTGGTAGCGATAAAAAATTCCAGTAGTTTGCGCATACATAAGTCGAACTTTATAAAAACCATGGGTGGTTTTCTTTTGAGACTCATGTCATTTCCAATACGTAGTTTGCACTGGTGGACATAAAACCAACAAAATTTATGGGTATTATCTGAGAATGAAAAATTCAGAATCTCACATTACGCAAATCCTCAGAGGAGAATGACATTTTTACGATGTTGCCAATGTGGAAAAGACCAAAGTGGCTTTGAATTCTTTTAGGGCTACATTTTTCAGTTTAGAGGTTGGTTTGTATAGTATACATACACACGCTTCTTTTTTTAATTAGAAAAGTTCAAGAAAACCAGGTTTCATAAAATTTAATTTGAGCATTTTGTGCGATATTACAAAACTTCACAAAAATAAACACTTAATATTCTCTTAAAGAAAAATCTTATTTAAAATATATTGCAAGCGATTCAATGGTTCTCAATAAAACTTATAAATAGTAACAGATATTGCAAATCTAAAAAATCATTATAATTTTAAGACATTCGATTCTTTAAGAATTTACAGAACTTTTTCTGCTTTTAATTTCATAGCCATTACAATATAGGAAACCATGACAGACTAATCAAACACCAAAATATAATACGGACAACAATGTGTAAAAAAAATCATCTACGCTGAGTTAACTAATTTTTAAAAAAATAAGAATAAGTCACTTTCCTCTTACGTATTTTAAGTGTTCCTTCCTGTATAAATATGAAAAATCGTTATATGTTGATTCAACGAAAGGGAAATTTTGACAGGTGATAAAACTAACAAAACTATATATCTATCAATAGTTAATGTGATATAGTGGTTTGAAGCCATTTATCAATATATCGATAGGACAGTCAGGATTTGAAACAAATTATGGTCCACTCTGAAACATCGACACGAGTCATTTAGAAATGGAAGTTTTAATTTACTGTATTTAAAAAAGAAAAAAATATCGGTTAAGATTGGCGAGATATTTGTCACTAAATGAAAGGATTACAGTTATTTGTGAATGATACTGTAATATTCAATATCATTGACGTTTAAATAAAGAAAACCTAATAAATACAATCTCTAAGGATTAAATAATTAAGGAATTTGCAACGTTCTCAAATATCCCACAATAGACTTTTAAACTTTTTTTAAAAGTAATGCTATCCTTTCTTCTAATGTGTCGTTTTATCATCGCAGCAGTCTCCATTATGTTAGCGATTAATTCACACTAACGAAAATCAATCGTCCAGAGAATGATGTAGATATTCTGTTACTTCATACATGCTTCAAATTACTATCTCATTAACAATTCGTAATAATTAGTTCTATCACCTGTTAATATATATATATATATATATATATATATATATATATATATATATATATATATATATATATATATATATATATATATATATATATATATATATATATATATATATATATATATATATATATATATATATATATATATATATATATATATATATATATATATATATATATATATATATATATATATATATATATATATATATATATATATATATATATATATATATAAAGGGTGGTTAAATTGTATGGGCCGATGTTGAATGTGAACCACACCTAAACGTCAAGTTTTTTACTGCATTTCATTTGACTTTTTTCAATTTCAGACTTACTCAATTTGAACCATGGAAAGATACACAATGGAGCAACGTGTTAATGTTATTCAGGCTTATTATGAAAATGGGCGTTCAAATCAAAATGCATATCGTGCACTTCGTGATTTTTTTGGTCAATTTAATCGTCCAAATGTGCGTACAATCGGAAAAATCGTGAAAAAATTTGAGCAAACCGGGTCTGTAGGAGATTTGAAAAGACCAGTGCATGCTCGTACAGCTCGTACTGCAGAAAATATTGCTGCTGTTCGCGATAGTGTGGCTGAGGAGCCATCCACTTCAACTCGTCGTCGTGCCCAACAATTGCACCTCTCACGCTCGTCGTTGATGAACATTATGCATAAAGACTTGCATTTAAACGCTTACAAGGTGCAATTGACTCAAGAACTAAAGCCTCTTGACCATACAAAACGTCGTCAATGGTCAGAATGGTGGCAAGAAATGGCAACAGTGGATGATCAATTTTCGAGGAAAATCATCTTCAGTGATGAGGCACATTTTCACCTCAGTGGATTCGTCAATAAGCAGAATTGCCGCATTTGGGCGAATGCTAATCCAAGAGTGATTGTCGAAAAACCAATGCACCCACAAAGAGTGACTGTTTGGTGTGGTTTATGGGCTGGCGGCATCATCGGGCCGTATTTTTTCCAAAATGAGGCCGGTCAGGCAGTTACTGTGAATGGTGTTCGCTATCGTGAGATGATAACGAACTTTTTATGGCACGAATTGGAAGGTATGGATGTGGACGATATGTGGTTTCAACAGGACGGTGCCACTTGCCACACAGCTAACGAAACAATGGCTATTTTGCGCGACAAATTCAATGGCCGTGTTATCTCACGTGGTGGCGATGTCAATTGGCCGCCAAGATCATGTGATTTGACACCGTTGGACTTCTTTCTTTGGGGTTATTTGAAAGAAAAGGTGTACGTCGATAAGCCAGCAACAATTCAAGAGCTAAAGGATGAGATAATTCGGCACATTAACGGCATAGAACCCCAATTATGCCTCAGCGTCATCGAAAATTTGGACCATCGGATGGAGGTGTGCCGCCGAGGTCGCGGCGGCCATTTGGCCGATATTTTGTTCCATACATAATTGAACCATACCATATTATCATAATAAAAAGAAATGACAATAAATTCCTAAGTAATTTGTGTTTTATTCAAAATCAATAAAATTTAACCACCCTTTATATCGAGGGAATAGGCAGGATACCTACTAATTCCTACCAGATTTATATAGGGAAATATCAAAGTCCATCTAAAGGCAAACCTGTCCCAATACACAGCGTTTGAAGGTGTGCTAGGAGCGAGTTCCCGACTGTATCAGTAAAGTATGTGTAAGATAGAACATTGCAATTAAGTCTGGGGTCAGAGAGTTGGACAGAGAAAGGATGGGACTGTGAATAAAGGTGCAGCGCACATAAGCACTTCTCAATGGAGGATTTAAACAACAGGAAATTTCATAGAATTATGTCCGTTATAATAGCGATGGTATAGAAAGAGTGACGCAACAATTTGATGTGCAGAAAGTTTATAAGAGGAAAACCACTGGACTCTACTTTTCCCAACGGAGCTGTAGACTGGAATCACATCAGATGTGTGAGGCACACTCTATACAAGGGTGAGCAACATCTCTTTAAAAAGCAAGCAACTGGGGAGGCGAAAAGACATTCCGAAGACACCTCAGAACAGCTAATCTTTTCGAAGCTTGTTTAGAAACGGAAGTAATGTAATCCTTCATAGAAAAAGAAACACCTAGAATATTAAGGGCAGACGAAGGTTTGTGTTGTGTATTCGAAGATGTCATAATTTTGTGGAAGGTTGTGTCAAGAAGAGATCCTCCAATTTGAAATTAGAGATATGCGTCAATTAACTGCTGTGTGAGGGCCGACTTTCAAACTGAAAGGAGTAATGAATGATAGAATCATTGACATAGTAGTAGTTAGAGGAAGAAGTAATAGAGAGGTCATTAATGAAAAGTAGAAGAGTTGGTGATAGGTCAGATCCTTGAGGAACATCAATATAAATATATTTAAAGGAAAAACGGTGGCCATCTGCATCAACTGCTGTAGAATGATCGGAGAGAAGGGTCGATAGATCGTGAAGAAGAGAAACCAGAAAGATTGCATTTTTTACTGAGAAATGGATTTTGCACGATTCCAGGATGAAATTTAAGATGCATTAAATTTCTAGTTTGAAGTCTACGTTAATCTCCAAAGGCAGCATCCCTACGGTGAATACACGAGAACAAGCAGAGTTAAATCAAAGTTTGTTTGATTTAGAAGAAAGGAAAGAATATGGATTGTACGCCTCCATTGGATTTTGTGCCTGCAAACTCTATGGGACAGCCCCAACAAAAATAGTAATCATTCCATGGAAATCAGAGTACAACCGCAAATCAAACCTGTTAGCAGCACTTCTCCTTCCCGAAGGAGAAGTGCTGAGGACTTGAAATGACAGAACAACATACAGAGATAAAGAGGTGATCGAATGAACCCAGAGAAAGAAAAAAAAAAAGTTTAAGTGTTATATATATATATATATATATATATATATATATATATATATATATATATATATATATATATATATATATATATATATATATATATATATATATATATATATATATATATATATATATATATATATGCAAGACTTCTTATCCAACAAGAAGTTACACGTTTTATTACATAGGAAATGTCACAAAATCTTGCTTTATTTCTATAGAAAGAGGTAGGTAAGTTGGGGTGTGTTTTTAATTGGGAGATATGAAGTTAACAAGGTTAAAGGACCACATCGGGAAAAACTATCTAGGTCAGCTAAAATGAAATTGTTAAAGGAAAGTAGATTTGAAATGCGTGAAAGAGTTAAGTAGAGTCATCTGTAAAGGAAAAATACAAAAATTAAAAGAGTAGCAATTAAAGTACGAAATGGACAATATATTAAAAAGAACTGTTGACAAAGATATCCAATTTACAACTGACGATATGAAACAAGGAAAGTTGGACATATTCACGTAGACGATTATTTAGGCATAAAGTGTCTTCTGTCACAATATCAATAGACTGTTAAGGTAAGTGTGGGAAACCCGGATTTGTCTGCTGGCTTTTCAGTATAGTTATTGTGATAAGTAGTAGTCTACCTACATATGAAAAGAGAGACACTATCATCAAATAAAACTTTGTATTAATTATTTCATTTAGAGTCTAATATTAGAGGAAAAAAAGGATCTACCCTTTAGGTAAGTGAGATTAATTAATCCTCAGTTGAAGTATTTAAAGATTACGGTATAGTTATAATTCAATAATATATATATATATATATATATATATATATATATATATATATATATATATATATATATATATATATATATATATATATATATATATATATATTAGGGATGGAGCGATACCAAAATTTACCGATACCGATACCTAAAATTCCCCGAAGCCGATACTTGCCGATACTATACCGATTCCGATACTTTACTCCTATCCAAATTTTTTGCCGATACCGATACCGATACCGATACCGAAAATATGCCGATATATATACCGATACCGATACCATAATATATATATATATATATATATATATATATATATATTATATATATATATATATATATATATATATATATATATATATATATTATATATATATATATATATATATATATATATATATATATATATATATAAATGAATACTAAGTAAACTGACAAATGCTGTGACGTACGAAAACAATGTTACATTATTTCAAAATAATTATTGTTTATACTATCAGTCACAATGGCTAAAAGATCAGCTTCAGCAGTATGGGAGTACTTTAAAATGTTTCAGGATAGGTTCGAAATAGCTAAATGTAACATCTGCAGCCAGGGAATTAGAAGAGGACCTCCGAGTGAGTGCCCCAAGTTTAAATTTTTCAACCAAATCTTTACGGGGGCATCTAAAATCAAAACACAAAGAACATTCACTAACAGAAAAGAAACAGTCAAAAGAAAAAGAAAATATTGAAAAAACAAGAAAAATATCTTAATTTTCTTATATTTTGTTTGAAATTTTTTATCTTATTATTTGACTGATTGAGCTGAAATTTTCAGGGTATATGCATTTTCCCCAAAGTTCTAAGTTGATTTCTTGCGTTTTTCTGAATCTATAACGGTTTGAAATTTATTTGGACCCAAAGTTGAAAAAAATGAATAGAGGGGTCAAAAAACTGGTCCACATGAGCTGAAAATTTAACTGAATAATCTTAGCCCCAATTTCTTGCATTAATGGGAACAGATTCTTGATATCAAGTCTAGAAAAAAAGTTGTAAGCACTTGAAATTTTTTTTTGCAAATATTGTACCCTTCCAGAGAAGAAAATTACTTTAAAAAAAAACGCTACCTACTAATTTTTTTATTTTTGGATATTGTTTAAAGGAGGGACAGGGCTACAATTTTTATATAGTGCATTATTAAATGCTATTTGTTTGAAGCGAGATATAGCCTCTCAAACTTTGGGAATTTTTGAAATTTGGTCAAAAATTGAACATTTTTGAGAGGCTATATCTTGAAAAAAACGAATCGCATCGAATAAAGTATAGAGAGGAATTTGTGGACTCATTTCTCCTCTATACACCCACCTAAAATAAATGTTATAGTTGAATTTTTTTCAAAAACATTAGTTGGTCAGTTTTGGGCTAATAACATTTTTCTTATAACTCTGGGAACAAAAGTCTGTTAGAAGCTTTTGTAGCTCATATAATTCTGAATATACAGTCCAAATTTAAGGTCATTCAGAAAAGTGGTTTGGCCTCACCATTCATTTGAAAAAGGGTCAAATTTCCCCCCAAAAAATAAAAAATAAAAATTAAAAATGAATTTTTTTCACCGGGAAAAAAAGTTATATACACTGAAAATTTCTAGAGGATCGGCAGAAAATAAATTTTTTTTTTTTGAAATTAGATTGTCCCCTTGAGTATATTTTGCTATTTTAACCCCGGCAGGCAAACCTCGGGGCCCCGGTCGGTCCATACATATCAGCACTTGTTGATGGAGTGACTTCTCCTTTCTCCATTAATTGTGGTTCTTCAGGGTTCAGTCTTATCTCCTATTCTACTCCTATTTTTCATCAATGACCTCCTCAGCTGCACTACAAACTCTGTTCATTCTTATACCGACAACTCCACTCTCCATTCTTCCACTCATTTCAAATCTGCTCCCTCTTTTGGTTCTAGAGTAACTCTCGTCTTCAACTTTTTTAATTCCATTCTTGCCGATTTGGATGGAATTTCCCGGTGGGGTCAAAGCAACTTTGTGATATTCAACTCATTTAATTAAAAACTTAGCTTCTTCACATCTCAACTTTCCTATCTCCTTCGAAGGCTCTCCCGTCTCACCTGTGAATAAACAAATATTATTGGTCTGAACATAAATAACAAATTATCTTGGAAACCTCAAATCAATGGTTGCCAAGGTGACTTCAAAGAAGCTGGAGGTTCTGTTTAGGTTGCAGGATTTTTTTTTCCTTATGAAAAGTTATTTCAATTATATAGTTGTCTTATCCGCACCTATATGGAATATACACTTGTGGGGGGGAGCTCCGGTTCTATCCTTCTTTTGGACATTGTTGAGCCTAAGGCTGAAGACCAATAAACTGTCCACTACTTTCAAACTCCCTTGACCCCTCTTTCACTGCGACGTGTCATTGGTGGTCTCTTTTCTATAGGTACTATAACAGCAGCTGCTCGAGGAAGTTGATCCCTCGCATTACAATCACCATTTTGTTGTCCTCGTAGTTCAAGGGGTACCTTACTTGCGCATGAACATTGAGTAAGTATTGCAAATTCCAGGCTTGCTAATTGTGGTCCTTTATTATTTCCAGATACCTCTGTTGTGTCTAAATCTTTACCATCTTTTTTCCTGCTGCTATTAATCTTAATCTCTTTAAAGCCTCCATCTGTGATTACTTGAGAGATCTGCGTTAGTCATGAGATTGAATGGGATTTCTTTTATTTTTTATTTTTTAAAAAGGGCCTTGTCCAATGTCCATTATATATATATATATATATATATATATATATATATATATATATATATATATATATATATATATATATATATATATATATATATATATATATATATATAATATTCTTACATTTTAGAAAACTCCAAGTAAAATGTATACATCCCAATTCCTCTTCCAAATGATCTTTTTGCTTATAATGTATTTCAACATTTGATTTGACAACAAGATATTTTTCAATGATGCCTTTCAAATTTCTGAAGTGTTCCTTCACATAATTTAAATCTTTTTCAAAGTCAAGATTTTTGTCTATTCGTATTACCACTCCTTTCAACTTCTTCCTATATATATATATATATATATATATATATATATATATATATATATATATATATATATATATATATATATATATATATATTATATATATATATATATATATATATATATATATATATATATATATTAGAGGTGGACCGGATAGTAATTTTTTACTATCCGCGGATGCGGATGCGGTTGCGGATATTCAATTGCGGATATCCGCAGATGCGGATGCGGATGCGGATAGTTTAATTTTTTAAGAGTTTTTGTCATAGATTCTTGGAATTTTAAATATAATATCCAGAATCAATGTTACCAGGGTGTGGGACGGGGACCCAACTCTTGAACACCCCACCAACTTCTTTCCCCAACCTCCACCCATTTGGAAAAAGGTTATATATATATATATATATATATATATATATATATATATATATATATATATATATATATATATATATATATATATATATATATATATATATATATATATATATATATATATATATATATATAGCCAGTAATTCAGTATTACCTTCACACTTCACAGTTTCACATATTCCATTTGAAGTTAATAATTGGTAAGTTATTTTTTAGAAATAAAAGCTTTTGGGCTCTTTCAGGTGAAAGTTTGGTTCGCTTTTCGTCGTAAATGAGGCCTGCTCCACTGAAAAGACGCTCACTAGCAACACTAGTTGAAGGACATGCTAAATAAGTCCTTGCCAGCTCAACATGAAAAGGAAAACTTTTGCAATTATCTCTCCACCAAACCAGTTGGTCTTTATCTGCCTCCAAACGTGGGAGTTTCAGATAATTTTTAATAATCGATATTGTATCCTTTAACACTTTTGACTGTGATTCTTCATTGCTGCTGGAAGCTAGAAGATCTTTCATTGATTTAGCAATGCTTAAGCTAACAGATTTTGTTTCTTTTGTATCTGGCAGCTTTTAGTTTTTCTTGAAAGGCGTTATTTTAGCTGTTTCTATCATCTCATCGCATAAGCATCCTAATTTGATTTTAACATTCTGAGAAACAAGTGGTTTAAAAAATTTTGTTTTGTACCTAGCATCTAAAAAGGTTGCAATTGTATAAGCATCATCATTTTCCAGGTTTTCAAATCTGTCGTTCATCTCCTTCATTAATGTTTCAGTCATCCTTGAAACTCCCTTAGACTTAATAACATTTGTTAACACAACTTTCAATGTTGAAACAAGTGGTATCACATCTGACAAACATGATTCAGCTGAACTTATAGTCTTTGTTAATTCTTCAAAAGGCTTAAGGATATTAATACAATTATTTAAAATGTCATTTTCGTCAGCTGTTAGAGGCTTTATTTTTGTGCTGCTTGAAGCATAAAGGCAAATGGCCTCATTAATTTCGCTCATCCTCTCAAGCATATACAAACTACTATTCCAGCGTGTTGAATATCTTGCATGACAGAAAGTGGACGAACATTTAATCTTGTTTGTATTTTCTTCAGCTCATTTTGGGCTACAACGGAGTGATTGAAATGCGTAGCAATTAACCTAAATTTGGTTATTAAATCGGATACACATTTTTGACTCATAATGGAATTCTTAACTACTATCTGAGTTTGGTGTGCAAAGCAATCTACATTTTTCGCTCTTGCCAGAGAAAGTGCTTTTTTTAATATTTGTGCCCGAATCCCTGACTACGCAGTGCACTTCATTTAATGAAATCTTCCATTTTGTCAGCATCTTTTCAAATACAGTTTCAAGATAGTCGCCTGTATGGCGCTCAGAAAGAGGTTCTGCATTCAATACAAAGTTTTCCTTTGAAAGTTTTTATAGATTGCATGATACGTAATTTTTTACTATCCGCGCATACGGATGCGGTTGCGGATATCCAATTGCGGATATCCGCGGATGCGGATATTGGAAAAATGATGCGGATATCCGCAGTTGCGGATGCGGATATCCGGTCCACCTCTAATATATATATATATATATATATATATATATATATATATATATATATATATATATATATATATATATATATATATATATATATATATATATATATATATATATATATATATATATATATATATATATATATATATATATATATATATATATATATATATATATATATATATATATATATATATATATATATATATATATATATATATAAAACTTTTATATATATATAAAACTTGGCAATTTCATGTTTCATTCTGCATTCTCAATGATCTGGAACAGTTAATTAGAGAACCCACACACCAAAGCTTGGTTCTCCTTTCTCCTTCGGATTGTCCTAATCAGTTCTTAAACACACATGATTTATGCTTCACTACTACTCCTTCTAGATATAAATACACCATTTTCCCTCCTATCAGTAACTCTGACCATAATCTTAGAGTTTTTAATTATAATGCTTTCTCTCCAACTGCTCCACCATGTTCTAAACGTATTTTCTGGCACTTTAATCGTGCTAATTAGGAGGCATTGCGTCGCCTCTTTGCTAATTACCCTTGAAATGTATCCTGTTTTGTCCCGGAGGATGCTTCTATCTCTGCCGAAAAGGTTAGGGTCATAATCGCCGAAGGGATGAGATCATGAGAAGCTTCATTCCATATTCAACTAAATTTTTTTTCTTCTAAAAACTCATGGTTCGATGGTACTTGCTTTCATGCCATTCAAGAACAAGACAGTGCTTATAGTGAATGGAAAAACTCTAATTCTCCTAACACTCTTCCCAATTTTCATTCAGCTCGGAATCGTTGTTGGGATATTATTTGACGAGCCAAGCGTGCTTTCACCAAGAGGAAGTGCACTATCTTCTTGGCTCTCCTACTGATAAAAATTTCTGGCCTTTAGCCAAAAACATCTCTAATAATCTGTAAATCTGCCTTTCATCCTCTTATTCATCCTGATGGCAACGTAGCTAATACTCCTGAAAAGGGAAATCTCTTTGGCCTTCTTTTTTCCTCCAATTCAACCCTCAATAATTCTGGCTCTCCTCCTCCTACTCTTCTAAGGTATTCCATGTCATCACCTGTGATTTCTCACGATCAGGTCCATGGGATCCTGAACGTCAGGAAGGCCAGAGGTCCAGATGGCATTCCTCCCAGTGTTTTGAGGGAGTGTGCATCTGAGCTGGCACCTGTCCCTGTTTAACTCCACTCTTTTTGCCTAAATACTAATACTTTTCCTCAATGCTGCAAGCGCGAATATGTTCAGCCAATTCTGAAGAAGGTACCCACTCTGATCCCTCTAACTATTGTCCTATAGCTCTCACTTGTGTTCTATCTAAAATCTTTGAAACTCTCATTTCCAGGATCATCTGGAGTCTCACTCCATTCTTTCAGGTCATCAATATGGTTTTCGACGTTTGAGGTCTACTGGTGACATACTTTCTTATCTTACTGATTTATGGTCTTCTGCTCTTAGGGATTATGGGGAGTCTTGTGTGGTGGCGCTTGACATTTCCAAGACTTTTGACCAGGTGTGGCATACGTGACTACTCTCCAAGCTCCCTTCCTTTGGGGTGAGTATCCTACTCCTCTTTGCTTACTTATGTCTAGTTTTCTCTTGGATCATTCCATATTGACACTTGTCGATACAGCGACCTCTTCCTCCTTTTCTGTCAATTGTAGTGTTCCTCAGGGTTCTGTTCTATCTCCAACTTTAATCTTACTTTTCATCAATGATCTCAGCTCCATTTCTAATTTCTTACTCATTTCAAATCTGCTCCATCTTTTGCTTCTCATCTTCAACTTTCTGGAGATAATGCGCTAACATCACCTTGCAGAGAAAGAGGGTCAAGGGAGTTTGAATGTAGGGGACAGTTTATTAGTCTTTAAGCCTTAGACTAAACCCTATCCAAAAGAAGGGTAGAACTGGAACCACCCCAAATGTGAGAACAGTACTCCATGCAAGGATGGATAAGACCCTTATATAACTGGAGTAACTGTTCAGAAGAAAAAAAATTCCTGCAATCTGAACAGAACCTCAAGCTTTTTAGAGGGAACCTTAGGAACTGTTATGATATGAGGTTCCAAGA
>SEYY01020786.1:25000-50000 GCA_009176605.1 Armadillidium nasatum | reverse complement strand
TATATATATATATATATATATATATATATATATATATATATATATATATATATATATATATATATATATATATATATATATATATATATATATATATATATATATATATATATATATATATATATATATATATATATATATATATATATATATATATATATATATATATATATATATATATATATATATATATATATATATATATATATATATATATATATATATATATATATATATATATATATATATATATATATATATATATATATATATATATTATATATATATATATATATATATATATATATTATATATAAAAAATTTAATTTTAATAATTTAAAATTTAAAAAAAAAAAAAAAAAAAAAAAAAAAAAAAAAAAAAAAAAAAAAAAAAAAAAAAAAGAAAATAATATTTGTGCATAACTTTTTATAATTTTTGTGTTGAAAAAAGCAACTTAAAACTAATTAATAATTAAAAATAAAGTTCTTTTTGTTATAAAAATAATTGTTATTTATATATAAATGTATAAACTATTAATTTAAAAACTAAAACATTTGAAATATAATGTAAATTATGTATAATCCTATCCGAAATTCTTAATGTACTATTGGCGCCTTTTTTTAATATCATTTTCCCGCCAAAACCATTTTACCGCTAAACTTTAATTAAGGTAAAACCATTATAAAAACTATTATTAAATGTAAAATATATTTATTTTATGTTATATTATATTATAATTTCAATAAAAAAAATGTTTGTTAAAATTTCAAATATAATATATTTTTATGTGTAAAATTTAAATATATTATAAAATAATATTTTATAATTTAAATATATAATATTTTGTATAGTATTTCAATATAAATTTATGGAACTTTAATAATGATAAGGTTGTTAATCATTTTTGTTAAGAATAATAAAATAAAGTGGAAAACCAGCAACTTTTCCTTACGCCTTCCCAATTTTGAGATAATTTTCAGAAGGAATAGAAAAAGTAGTCAACTTTCACATTGTTCCAAGGGGCCGAAGAAGAAACCGCCACAACAGCCGAACTGTCCAGAAGAAGACGTCTCAAGCCCAGACGAAAAGAAGCCGCTCCTACAGAAACCGAAGAAGACGTCCCAGAAGAAGAAGTTCCAACTACGCTCTGCTACCACAAGTTTGGCTGCCCATTTGCCCTTAACTATGGTTCCTCCTTTGAAGTAGCCTTCCATTTGAGGCTACAGACGTTCCACAGGCCTGAAGAGAAATGGTGGCTACCAGTCGGCATTCCACAAGGGGATTTTGAAAAACACCCAGCCTCTTGATCTATCCCCCTGCGCTACAACACAGCATAGGAACCTCCTGCACCATGTATTGGTATCCCCAGAGATAATTAGGTCCCTACATACTGGTAACCCTGGTCACTGGGTCTTATATAATTGGTGACCCTATAGTGTATCCAGGTTACTATATATAAATATATATATCAACATTAACACTCCTGTGACACGTCTCGTAAATCTAGAATCTCCTAATTTCGATGTTTTATGGCTTAAAATCTGTCTTCCTACTACTACAATTATCTTGTGCTTCTGCTACTGCTCCCCTAATGGAACAGATTTCCCAGTCTTTTTTCAATATCTTACTGCTACTCACGAGACTGTCACTTCTTCTCATCCAAATGCTGAGGTCCTCTATTTAGGGGATTTCAACGTACACCACACTGAGTGGTTGGGTTCCTCTCATACTGATACAGGTGGGAGGGAGGCCAATTCATTTAGCATTCTTAACGATCTGGAGCAGTTGATTAGGGAACCCACACACATTCCAGATCGTCCTAACCAATTCTTGAATACACTTGATTTATGCTTCACCACTACTCCTTCTAGTTATAAATACACCATTTTCCCTCCTATTGGTAACTCTGACCATAATCTTATAGCTCTTAGTTATAATGCTTTCTCTCCAACAGCTCCACCATGCCCTAAACGTACTTTCTGGCACTTTAATCGGGCTAATTGGGGGGCAATGCGCCGCTTCTTTGCTAACTATCATTGGAGTGAATCTTGCTTTGTCTCGGGGGACGCTTCTGTCTCTGCTGAAAAGGTAGGGGCAGTAATCCTTGAAGGGATGGGCAGATTCATTCCATCTTCAACTAAATCTTTTTCTCCTCAAAATCCTTGGTTCGATGGTAATTGTTCTCTTGCCCTCCGGGAGAGAGACAATGCTTATCGTGAATGGAAAAACTCTCCTTCTCCTATCACTCTTGCTAATTTTCATTCAGCCCGGAATCGATGCAGGGATGTTCTTCGACGGACTAAGCGTACTTTCATTAAAAGGAAGTGCGCTGACCTCCATGGCTCTCCTACTGATAAAAATTTCTGGCCTCTTGTCAAAAATATCTCTAACAACTTCTGTAAATCTGCCTTTCCTCTCTTCTGTTTATTCGCTCTTATCTCTTCTGAAAAGCTATACTCTTCTTCTGAAAATTTCTAATTTTCCTTCTGCTCGATCTCTGGCATCCCTCCTCCTACTCCTTCTCCTCTCAGGTGTCCCATGCCTCTACCTATAATTACTCATGATCGGGTGCATGGGATCCTGAAATCTATGAACGTCAGGAAGGCCAGTGGCCCGGATGGCATTCCCCCTCGTGTTCTGAGGGAGTGTGCTTCCGAGTTGGCCCCTGTCCTCGTTCAGCTCTACTCTCTATGCCTTAATACTAATACTTTTCCTCTATGCTGGAAGCGTGCGTTGGTTCAGCCGATCCCGAAAAAAGGTAGCCGTTCTGACCCTTCTAACTATCGACCTATAGCTCTCACTTGTGTTCTATCTAAAATTTTTGAAACTCTCCTCAACTCTCATTTCCTGGATCATTTGGAGTCTCATTCTCTTCTCTCTGATCACCAGTATGGCTTTCGTCACTCGAGGTCAACTGGTGACATACTTTCCTATCTCACTGATCTATGGTCTTCTGCCCTTAGAGATTTCGGGGAGTCTTGTGTGGTGGCGCTTGACATATCCAAGGCTTTCGACAGGGTATGGCATGCGTCGCTACTCTCTAAGCTCCCTTCCTTTGGGTTTCCTCCTTCTCTTTGCTTACTCTTGTCTAGTTTTCTCTCAGATCGTTCCATTTCGGCAGTTGTAGATGGAGCGACCTCTTCCTCCTTTTCTGTCAACTGTGGTGTTCCTCAGGGTTCTGTTTTATCTCCAACCTTATTCTTACTTTTCATTAACGATCTTCTCCACTGCACTTCTAACTCTGTTCACTCTTATGCTGATGATTCAACTCTACATTCTTCTACTCATTTCAAATCTGCTCCCTCTTTTGCTTCTAGACTTGCTTCTCGTCTTCAACTTTCCGATTCTATTCTTGCCGATCTGGATGGAATTTCCCGGTGGGGACATAGCAACCTTGTGAAATTCAACTCTTTAAAAACTCAACTTCTTTACATCTCCCTCTCAAAAACACCTCCTAACTTTCCTATCCTCTTCGATGGCTCTCCCGTCTCACCTGTAAATAACATTAACATTCTTGGTCTAAACATAAACAACAAACTGTCTTGGAAACCACATATCACAATGGTTGCTAAAGCTGCCTCTAAGAAGCTGGGAGTTCTGTTCATGTTGCGAGAGTTTTTTTCTTCTGAGCAGTTACTCCATATATAAGGGTCTCATTCGCCCTTGTATGGAGTACTGTTCTCACATTTGGGGGGGCTCTGGCTCCTCCTCTCTTCTGGATAGGGTTGAGTCAAAAGCTATGAGATTAATAAACTGTCCTACTTTCAAACTCTCTTGACCCTCTGTCCCTGCGACGTGACGTTGGCGCGCTATCTCTTTTCTACAGGTACTACAATGGCAGGTGCTCGAGGGAATTGGCCTCTCGCATTCCTCCACCGTTGCGTCGTCCTCGTTGCACGAGGGGTGCCCTGCTTTCGCACCAATTTTGTGTGGACGTAGGGAATCCCAGGCTAGCCCGTTGTGGTACCTCCTTCTTTCCAGCCACCTCTATTCTGTGGAATTCTCTACCATCTTCTATTTTTCCAACTGTATTTAATCTTCCACTCTTCAAGTCTTCCGTCTGCGCCCACCTGAGGGCTGTGCGTTAGGTGTGTGTGTTTGTGTGAGTTTGTCATTATGTGTGTGTGCCCCCTCCTTGAAAAGGGCTCTGCCCGTGAGTGGTGGCGTTTTGTAATATATATATATATATATATATATATATATATATATATATATATATATATATATATATATATATATATATATATATATATATATATATATATATATATTTAAGCAAAAAGGCCATATTTGATAGCTGAAAATTTCTTCTCAGTACATAGTCCTTTCTACCAAACTGCCAGAAATGGTTGCATTGAAAAGAATGCCGTTCCCTTCGTTCCCAAATCAACTGTACGTATCAATACATAATTTTTGCTTCCATAGAAATGGTTATTTTTGAGGATTTAGTTCCATTTACGTAATTTCACTTATATATGAAAAAAATTTAAATTTTAATTAAGTATTCATACATTATTCGTAAACGTCAATAAATGTAATTTTAATTTAATCACAGAAGGAATATCAATTCATTTTAGACCAAACAGCATCCCTTACCACTCCAAGTGTTTGGATTCCTCTTAGTGACTATGAAGAGGAAGGCGTTGAAAAGTGGGATGACGGAACACGTAAGGAAATATTTATTTTTTATTTTATTTATTTTTTATTTGGATTGTATAAGAATAACAATCAAGTTGAAAGGATTTCATTTGTTTTGGTTTCGATTTTCAGTAAGGAAAGACAATCCATTTGAACCAACCAATTGGGAACCTACTTCAGTAAACACAGAAAACTTTGATTGTGTGACATACACTTACGAAGCAACGATTGGATGGAATATGTGTTTCTTACCTTCTGGCTATTTGCTTCTTTGTGTTCGACCTTGAACATAACAGGAAGTTCTGAAGTCCTAATGGAATAAATATTTTAAAAATAATTTGATTTTCACAAGAAAACCAACAACAGATTTGATTATAGATTTCTTCACTGCAAATTTAAAGTTATTTCATTAGGAGACAATAATGTCATTGGCTTTCATAAAGACTCTGCAAATTTGAAGAGAAATTTCTTTATGTAATATATATATATATATATATATATATATATATATATATATATATATATATATATATATATATATATATATATATATATATATATATATATATATATATATATATATATATATATATATTGTCTGCGTAAATTCTGAACAATACTTGTTAGAATTATTTGTGATATGCTAAATCCTTAAACTTTTAAATAAATAAAGGTTATATATATTAATTTAAATTATTGTTCAAAACAACACTCTAGTATTAAAGTTTATTTATTCCTTCATCTGCATCAATTTTGCAATGGTGGATTGTTTCTTCAGTGTCCAAACGTAATTCAGTTTGTAACAACAATGATTTATTTCAAGTCTTGAATAAAATTATAATGAATTCAACTGTTTTGTTACTTGTTTCCTGTTCTTCTATTGCAATGAATAAGTCCTTCATGAGTTCAACCTACGTCAGATTTGGTAACCTGATGGGTAAGTAGTATGGGGCATGGGTAATGGGAATTGAAAAAGCCTGTAGATCCCCGATAAGGAAATTACTCCAAAATGTCTCTCAAAATTTAAAAAAGCAATTTTGTTTTATTTAAACTTAATTTAATTTCATTCAAAGCCACTATATGTGATCATTTTGAATGTTTTTGTAGAGTGAATAATAGCAATAACTGTAAATGGACACTAAAATTTCATATATTATTAAGCATTTATTTTTCGATCTGCATCAATATTTTATTGACAATAAAATAACATAAAATAACATATATTTAAACTCACACCATACAAAAAACTTAAATTAAAATGGAATTAATGAAGTATGTAAGTAAATATATGAAATTTATTAACACTTAATAACAGAGCATTAAATTAAACAAACTTAATTACTTCAAAAATATTATTTTTACTGAGAATTTTTTTTTAGAAAATTTTTTTCTACCTTTTCCTTTCCTATAAAGCAAGAGTTTTCTTATAACTTCGAAAGAATAAAGTTATATAAAAATTAAAAAAATTAGCCTCAAAATATAAAATTCAAAAATAAAGATCGCTTTACTTCTCTTTCTAAACAAGCTTCTAAGAGGTTGGGTTTTCTGAGGAGCCTTCAGAGTTACTTCATGATACCCCAGATGCTTAGTTTCTATAGGGCTCTTGTTCGTCCCTGATGGAGTATACTTCATACATTTGGGGTGGTTCCACTCATACAGCTCTCCTGGAGAAAGTGGAGTCATAGGGTTTTTCGTCTCATCAACTCACCTTCTCTTATTAACTCTCTCTAATCTCTTTCTGCACGTCGAATTATTGCGTCACTCTCTCTTTACTACGACTATTGCAACGGACACTGCTCTTCTGAACTATCTCGTCGTATGCATCTTCCATTAAGAAGAACTCATTCTCATCCTTTCTCTGTCCAACTCTCCCACCCCAGACTTAAACGCTATGTTCAATCTTTCATGTGCTCTACTGATAAAGTCTGAAACACATTTTCTTTGTTTCAACTTCCTTTGACTTTCATACTTTCAAACGTCGTATATCTAGACATGTCGGCCTCCATCGACCAAGATAGAGTTTTTTCAAATTCGGTGACATTCGGTACCCCTCCGGCCTTTGCCCATCGTGGGATATATATATATATATATATATATAGGTATATATATATATATATATATATATATATATATATATATATATATATATATATATATATATATATATATATATATATATATATATATATATATATATATATATTACCCAATATAATTATAATTATTTTATTATTATAATCATAAGATCTTTAATTTACGTTTAAGAATGTTTTATTCACATTTATAATTTTTTTTTTCTTTTTCAAATAAGAATTCCACACCCCACGGGCATTGCCCTATTCGCGCAGAGAAACTATTCTAGGTTGTATATACCTAATATCCCAAAGTGGGATATTAGGTATAATATCCCACGTGAATCAACGTGAATCAACATCCCAACCGTTTGAGCCACAGTTGACGAATAAGTATTCCAGTTCTTGAATACTTTCAGGGATCCAAAAACCATTTTGAACAATCTTTTTCTTTTGGAATTGCGAATTTCTCAAGTCACAGTATTGTATTTTCTGTTTTACAACTGGAAGGTGAAAATAGTTTATACTTAATTTGGAACGAGGTTTGACATCAAGATTTGTCTATTAAAAATAAAATTTTAGATTTTAAGTTCATCTTTAAAATAAATTAAAACCTGATTTAGAAAACCTGTTGAATCGTTCTAAGATATATATATATATATATATATATATATATATATATATATATATATATATATATATATATATATATATATATATATATATATATATATATATATATATATATATATATATATATATATATATATATATATATATATATATATATATATATATATATATATATATATATATATATATATATATATATATATATATTATATTCCGGTTTCCCCTCACTTGGCACTGGCACCGGAAGTGGCACCTTTCAAGTTCGGGGCAATACTATATATATATATATATATATATATATATATATATATATATATATATATATATATATATATATACTATATATATATATATATATATATATATATATATATATATATATATATATATATATATATATATATATATATATATATATATATATATATATATATATATATATATATATATATATATATATATATATATATATATATATATATATATATATATATATATATATATATATATATATATATATATATATATATATATATATATATATATATATATATATATATATATATATATATATATATATATATATATATATATATATATATATATATATATATATATATATATATATATATATATATATATATATATATATATATATATATATATATATATATATATATATATATATATATATATATATATATATATATATATATATATATATATATATATATATTTATATATATAATATATATATATATATATATATATATATATATATATATATATATATATATATATATATATATATATATATATATATATATATATATATATATATATATATATATATATATATATATATATATATATATATATATATATATATATATATATATATATATATATATATATATATATATATATATATATATATATATATATATATATATATATATATATATATATATATATATATATATATATATATATATATATATATATATATATATATATATATATATATATATATATATATATATATATATATATATATATATATATATATATATATATATATATATATATATATATATATATATATATATATATATATATATATATATATATCTTCTAAAACGAAATTGGTGTATAGAAAAAGAAAAGCATAAACTAAGCATTCCTTTATTGCAATTAATTAACATTTATTGTTAATCTTTCTTTATTTATTAACATAAGATCACTCTCAGCTCTTATAACTATATTAAGATAGATAAAAGTGAAGAGAAATTACTGAAAACGACCAAACAAACATTTTGAAAACAAAATAAACTAAAAAAAGCATATATATATATATATATATATATATATATATATATATATATATATATATATATATATATATATATATATATATATATATATATATATATATATATATATATATATATATATATATATATATATATATATATATATATATATATATATATATATATATATATATATATATATATATATATATATATATATATATAATATATATAATCTTATATTATATCTATATATATATATATATATATATATATATATATATATATATATATATATATATATATATATATATATATATATATATATATATATATATATATATATATATATATATATATATATATATATATATATATATATATATATATATATATATATATATATATATATATATATATATATATATATATATATATATATATATATATATATATATATATATATATATATATATATATATATATATATATATATATTTATAAAAAGAATAGCTAGGAATGAATGTAGCATAATGAGTTAAATTATATTTAATTAAAAGAATATTACATTAAGATTTCTAGTTACAAAAGCTTTAATATGAATCAAAGATTTATTTTTATTTCTAAATTTGTTTACTGAAGTCATCATCAGGATAACTGCAGAGGATAAAATACAAACGTCAAATAAACTGAAAATCCAGAATAAAAATAAATTTAAAAATAAACAATAAAGATTGACTAGAAATAATAACAGTGACACAATAACCATATGAATCAACACGGAGTAGTATATGTTGTTTCTCAGGGTTCTGGAAAGTACCCAACACTTTTCTACTTTTCATTAACAACCTTTTCTCTAATATTTCATCCTCTATCCACTCCTATGGTATTCTTGGAGTAAATAACCTCTAATCTTTCTCGTATTTCGAACTGAGCAGAGAAAATATGGTCGTTTTCAATACCTCAAAAAACTCAATTCTCCATCTTTCTACTAGATACAATCTTCCTCACAACTATGGTATTTTCTTCGAAAACACTCGACTCAAACCTTCATCTGTCCTCAATATTCGATGTGTTTCTTTTTCTCGAGATCTTTCTTCAAAAGATCACATTACTTCTCTTTCTAAGCAAGCTTCTAAGAGGTTGAGTGTTCTGAAGCAATTTCGTAATTTTTTAACGCCACCCCAGTTGCTTGCTCTTTATAGGGGCATTGTTTTCCCCTGTAAGAAGTACGCCTCACACATCTGTGGTGGTTTCACACATACAGCATAGGAGTAGATAGGAGATGAAGTATAAGAGATAAGGTCTTAAATGAAAAAAGAAAAGTGTTGGGAACAGCACAGATCTTTGAGGAACGTCACTAATAATAGGGATAAAGGATGAATGGTGGCTGTCAACAACAGCTGCTGTAGAACGACCAGAAAATTATTACATATTTTACAGAGAGAAGGATAGATACCGAATAAAGGAAGTTTGAAAATCAAAGTTTTGTGTCACACTCTATCAAAAGCTTTCTAAGTCCTGCGTGACAGTAAAAGATTCACTAAAACTCCGAAGAGTAAAGGAAAAAAAAGAGTCAGAGAAAAAGTAAAGAAGATTACCAAAAAGCTTTTTTTTTTTTTTTTTTTTTTTTTTTTTTTTTTTTTTTTTTTTTTTTTTTTTTCCGGGTGACCCCAGAATAGATTTAAAGAAATTGAGATGTTTCCAAATTTCCTTTTAATAGTAGATTCGGAAACTTTAGAAAGAATGAAGGTTAAAGAAATGGGACGGTAATTGGTACAGGATGAATGAGCGAAGGGAAGAATGGAGTAGAAAGACAGACGAACTAGTTTACCAATCCAGGGTTAAATGTCGAAAAACAAGTTTTGAAAACCATAGGAGGGATACCATTACCATTCCTTCTCAGTATTAAGCTAAGAGAGAGCAAAAACGGCGACTTTAGAAGAAATTACAATTTTAGGCATAAATTAGTTGGAAGGCGTTGAAGGAGTAGAAACACCAACGAAATCGTCTAAAAGTTGAATTAGAGACAAAGATTTGAGCAATAAGTTCAGTTTTAGGGGAGGAAAAGGGCAGTTGTACTGTCAGAATATACTAGAGGAGTGAAAGGAAGAAGAAGCAAAGTTAGAGTTGACATTTATTTGAAAAATTTCAGAAAGGCCCTGATGAAGAGAAACCAGAAAGATTATTGCTTTTACGACGTAGAAATGAGTTTTAGGTGTTGATGAGAATAGTTTTTGTTTGATTCTGGGATGAAATATAAGTTGTATAAGTTTCTGGAGTTTGAAGACGACGTAAATCCATGAAGGATGAAGGCATCATCCCTGCGGCGGATAACACGAAAACAAGCAGAATTAAAACAAAGTTTGTTAGTTTTAGTAGAAGGAAAAAATTATGGAGATTGTTCTTCCATGTTAGAGAGAATTAACTCAGTTATGCGCTCTGTACATTCCGAGAGACCCCTCTCTCGGAATCAGTAATCATTCCATGGAAAATCAGAGAAGCACAACGGCAAGTCAGACCACTTAGTTGCACCAAAATGCCGGAAACGACTTCTGTACGAAGCGGAGGTCTTTGTTGCAAAAGACTTGAAGAGACAGAACAAAACACAGAGATAAGAAGGTGATCGGATGAACACAGAGCAGGGAAAATAAGAAGAGATAAGAAGTTAGGAAAAAATCAAGTATGTCAAGTTCGTCACCAAGACGGTCAAGCATACGGGTATGAAGATGCTCCAACTGCTCAAGGTGAGTTTCTGGAGTTTGAAGAATATGGTAATCCCTGAAGGCAACATCCCTGATGTGGATAGCGAGAGAACAATCAGAGTTAAACCAAGGTTTGTTAAGTTTAGTAGAAGGGAATGAAAATGAAATGTGCGACTATATACCAGAGAGAATCACCTCGGTAATGCGTTCTCCACACTCCGAGGGACCCCTCCCACGGAAGCAATAATCATTCCACGAAAAATCAAAGAAGTAAGACTGCATATCCGACCAGCTTGGGGAACCAAAATGCCACAAACGTTTTCTTTCAAAAGAAGCGGGTCTTTCCTGAGGAAGGCTTGAAGAAATAGAAGAGAATACTGAGATAAGAAGGTTGTCAGAGGAGCCCAGAAGAGGAAAGAGTTGAACAGTATAATTAGAAGGATTTGAAGTTAGAAAAGGTCCAGAATGATGTTTTCATATCCGAGACAATCAGGCAAACGAGTAGGGAGCTGCACTAACTGCTCAAGGTCGTTTTGGATAGTGAAATGAAAGGCACGTTCACTAGCTGTATCATGAGATCTAGAAGAAAGCCATTAGTGGTGATGAACATTGAAATCACCTAATATGATGATTTCAGAGAAAGAAGATGAAGAGAGAATGTGATCTATTTTGGAGTTTAAATAATCGAAAAATTTAGGATAGTCAATATAATTAGGAGATAAATAAACAAAACAAATGAATAAGGTGGAAAATTTGGAATACTCCAAATTAGAGACTCGAGAACAAACGACATCGTTGCACACGTATGCACAACAACCGCCATTGGCTGAAAACTGAGAATAGAGACAGTAGGAGGAAACAGAATAGGGTTTCTATCAGAACGCTCAAACATCTGAATTTCGGTTAATAAGAGGTGAAGTGTAGAAGAAGATAGGAGATGTTCAACAAAGTGGAAATTGGAGTTTAGACTGAGAATGTTGCAGAAAAATGAAAACAATAGACCGTGCATCACGAGAAGCCGACTGCAGAGTCTTGGTGGCACCAACCCCATCATCGGGGGCCACCAACTCCCAAGTGGTGACGGGGAAAGTGGTAGATGGGGGATACTTCTCTGAAGCTACTGTTGTTGACGCCATCATTATTAATTTGCTCTTTTAAAGAGGGAATGTGTCTGTTATAGTGTTTTATGTTTGTGAAGAAGAGCCTATTCTGTGTAGAAGAAGGAGAAGATGAGCGCGAAAGGGAGCGAACCATTGGGCACCGGGATGAGATAAACATTTTAGAGATAAACATGTCATATACCCAATGGGGGTTATCTACTTCCCTCTCCCTTAATATATATATATATATATATATATATATATATATATATATATATATATATATATATATATATATATATATATATATATATATATATATATATATATATATATATTTTTTTTTTTTTTAAAGAACACCAACACTATTCATTCATAAAGAAGTAACATTACAGAGAAAAAATCAAAATGAAAAATTAATGAGGTTTTCTTCCGAAAATTTTATTTCAAAATATTTTCTTTAAAAAATAAATCTTCTTTATGAACTTTAAATGTTATTTTATATTCACAGTCGAAGACATAGAAGTGCGAAATTAGTAGTGACAGCACATGGATACCAAGAAATTACTGCTCCGGAAGTGTATGCCACACAATCAGTGGATTCTATGTTTACTGAAGTAGGATCCCAATTGTTTGGTTCAAATGGATTGTCTTTCCTTGCTGAAAATAGAAACCAAAACAAATTAAATCCTTTCAACTTGATTATTATTCTTATAAAATCCCAATCCAAAGAAAAATGATAAAGAAGTAAAATAAATATTTCCTTACGTGTTCCGTCATCCCACATTTCAACACCTTCCTCTTCATAGTCATGAAGAGGTATCCAAGCAGAATCTAACATGGATACTGATTTCTCTAAAAGAAATTGATATTCTTCCTATAAGTAATAATTAAATTTCATTTACTGAATATATATACTCTATATATATATATATATATATATATATATATATATATATATATATATATATATATATATATATATATATATATATATATATATATATATATATATATATATATATATATATATATATATATATATATATATATATATATATATATATATATATATATATATATATATATATATATATATATATATATATATATATATATATATATATATATATATATATATATATATATATATATATATATATATATATATATATATATATATATATATATATATATATATATATATATAGTAGGGCCTGTCTTTTCCAGACAATGACAATGCCAGTGACAGTGACAGTGACAGTGACAGTGCTAGGTGGCACTGAGGGGAGAAATAGACCACGCTTTGTCCTGAATAGGGTTGGGGGAGCTCCGAAATTTTCCGCACGCACCGCACCAATTGTCATTCATTGCGCACCACACCGCACCGCACCGGAAAAATGCATGCACTGCACCCAAAAGCTAAACTAAACGCACCGCACCGCACCGTACCGACATACAATTGAAGCATATATATACGGGGTAGGGAAATAGAGCTCCCGAGGCGATGAGATTACCACCTATTGGGTAAACTGGATGTTCAGGTACTTCCCATTTCATCCCGGTGCCCAATGGTTCGCTCCCTTTCGCGCTCACCTTCTTTTGAACGGAGTAGGCTCTCCTTTACACTCATAAAACATTAATACAAACATACTTTTAAAAAAAAATCAACAATGGCGTCAACTTCGGTAGCCTCGGGGCGGCTTCCAAAAATAGTCCCTCATCCACCCTTTCCCTATCACCACTTGGAAGTTGGTGGCCTCCGGAGATGCGTCTGGTGCCACCAAGACACAGCTGCCAGCTTGTCCTGATGCACGGTCTATTTTTTTCATTAATTTCTGCAACATTCGCGGTCTACACTCCAATTTCCACTTTCTTGAACATCACTTTTCTTCTTCTAGACCTCACCTCTTATTCTTCAACGAAACTCAGATGTTTGAGCATTCAGATAGCAAACCCTATTCTGTTTCCTCCTACTGTCTCTATCCTCAATTTTCAGCCAAAGGCGGTTGTTGTACATACTTGCTCAACGATGTCGTTTGTTCTCGTGTCTCTAATTTGGAGTCTTCCGAATTTTCCAGCTTATGGTTTAGGCTCTCTTGCCATTCTAAGACTAAATTCATTTGTTATGTTTATGTATCTCCTAATTCTACTGACTATCCTAAATTCTTCGACTATTTAAACTCCAAAATAGAGCACATTCTCTCTTCTTCTCCTTTCTCTGAAATAATCATATTAGGTGATTTCAATGTTCATCACTGATAATGGCTTTCTTCCAGTTCTCATGATACAGCTGTTGAACGTGCCTTTCATTTCGCTATCCAAAACGACCTTGAGCAGTTGGTGCAGCTCACTAATCGTATCCCTGATCGCCTTGGAGATGAACCCAACATTGAAGACCTTTTCCTAACTTCTAATCCTTCTCCTTATACTGTTAAACTCTTTTCTCCTCTGGGTTCCTCCGATCACCTTCTTATCTCTGTATCCTCTTCTATATCTTCAAGTCTTCCGCAGGAAAGACCCCCCTTCTATTGAAAGGAAACGTTTGTGGCACTTCGGTGCCGCAATCTGGTCTGACTTACGGTCGTACTTCTTCCATTTCCCGTGGAATGATTATTACTTCCTTGGAAGGGGTCCCTCTGGCATGGAGGCGTACATTCCATTTTCTTTCCTTTCTACTAAACCTAACAAACTTTTGTTTAACTATGCTTGTTCTCGTGCTATCCGCCGCAGGGATGTTGCTTTCAGGGATTACCTTCGTCTTCAAACTCCAGAAACCACGCTTCTTATATTTCATCCCGGAATCGTGCAAAATCTATCCTTCGTAACACTAAAAACTCTTTCCTCCGTAGAAAATGCAATAATTTTTCTGGTTCTTCTTCTTCACGTTCTTGCTGGCATTTTGCAAAACATGTCAACTCTAACTTTGCTTCTTTTTCTTTCCCTCATTTAATATCTTCCAACGGCTTAACTGCTGTTTTACCTTCTTCTAAAGCTGAACTCTTCCCTCAAACTTTTGCCTCTAATTCTACCTTGGACGATTCTGGAGATATTCTTCCTCCTTCAACCCCCTCTAACTCAATTATGCCTAAAATTAGAATTTCTTCTAAAAATGTCACTTCTGCTGTCTCTGAGCTTAACACTAAGAAGGCATACTGTCCCAATGGTATCCCTCCTGTGGTTCTCAAAACTTGTGCTTCAGAGCTTACCTCCTGCCTTGGTAAACTTTTATGTCTATGTCTTTCTACTTCAACCTTCCCTTCTTGCTGGAAACGTGCACTCATTCAGCCTGTGCTGAAGAAGTGGGACCCCTCTCAACCCTCTAACTATCGTCCCATTTTTTAAACTCTGTTCTTTCTAAAGTTTTCGAATCTATCCTTAACAGGAATATTTGGAAACATCTCAATTCTTCTAATCTCATCTCTGATCGCCAGTATGGCTTTCTTAAGAATCGCTCCGCTGATGGTCTCTTTTCCCTTCTCTCTGACTCTTGGTCCTCTCTTTCTAAACAAGCTTCTAAGAGGTGAAGTGTTCTGAGGCGCCTTCAATATTTCTTCAATCCACCCCAGTTGCTTGCACTGTACAGGAGTGTTGTTCGCCCCTGTATAGAGTATGAGTCACACATCTTGGGTGGTTCCACTCATTCAGCTCTCCTTGAGAAAGTGGAGTCTAGGGCTTTTCGTCTTATCAATTCTTCTGCTTACACTAATTCTCTACAGTCTCTTTCTGCCAGTCGAAATGTTGCATCACTCTCTCTATACTATCGCTATTACAGTGGACACTGCTCTTCTGAACTCTCTTGTCACATACTCCTCCACTGAGAAGGAATCGTGCGACTTGACTTTCTACACAGTCTCATCTTTACTCTGTCCAACGCTCTGACCTCAGACTTAACCGCTATGCTCTGTTCTACATGTACCTTAATGGTAAAGTCTGGAACACACTACCTTCTTCTATTTTCCCAACTTCCTATGACTTACACACCTTCAAACGTCGTGTAAAAGGTCACGTCGGCCTTTAATTTGACCAGGATCCCGTCTTTCCCCCAAACTCTGGTGGTATTTTAGTAGGCCTCTGGCCTTTTCCCACCAATATATATATATATATATATATATATATATATATATATATATATATATATATATATATATATATATATATATATATATATATATATATATATATATATATATATATATATATTTATATATATGAACCGACCGGGGCAACTTCCTCGGCCAACCCAGGCTAAACATCAGGGAAAACTGGGGTTTGCCAGCCGGGGTTAAAATTGCAAATTATACTTAAGGGGACAGTCCAGTTTCAAAAAAAAATTTATAATTTTCATCCGACTCTGCTGAAATTTTCAGTGTATATAGATTTTTTATCGGTAAGAAAAGTTCATGTCTAGCGTTTTTCCGAGTGTATTACGATTAAAAAGTTTTTTTTTTTTTTTTTTACAAATTTGACTCTTTTTCAAAAGAATGGCGGGGCCAAACCACTTTTTGGAATGAGCTGAAAGTTAGGTTATTTATTCAGAATTCTATGGGCTACAAAAGCTTTTAATACACTTTTGTTCTCAGAGTTATAGAAAAAATGTTATAAGCCAAAAACTGACCAACTATCGAAAAAAAAAAATTTTTTTTTTTAAATCTACCTTTTCATACAAAACTTTTTTTAAAAAAATACAACCATAACATTTCTTATTTTTTGTGGATGTATAGAGGAGGGGTGGGGCTACAAATTCCTCTATATACTTTATTCGATGCGATTCGTTGGTTTCGAGATATAGCCTTCAAAAAGGTCCATTGTTGACTAAATTTCAAAAATTCCCAAAGTTTGAGAGGATATATATACTATGCCTTTAATAATGCACTAAATAATGGTTGCCCTGTCCCTCCTCTAAACATTATCCACAAATTAAAAAATTAGTAGGTAGCGATTTTTTTTAAATAATTTTTTCCTCCAGAAGGGTACAATTTTTGCAAATTTATTTTTCAAGTGCTTTTAACTTTTTTCCTAGACGTGAAATTAAAACTCTATTCCCACCATTGCCAGAAATTGGGGCTAAGATTATTCAGTTAAATTTTCAGCTCATATGGGCTAGTGGTTTGGCCCAGTTAATCCTTTTTTTTAACTTTGGGTCCAAATAACTTTCAAACTGTTATAAACTCAAACAAATGCTCAAAATCATCTCAGAACTTCGTGAAAAAATGCATATACCTTAAAAATTTCAGCTCAATTAGTCAAATAATAAAAAAAAATTCAAAATATAAGAAAATTTAGATTTTTTCATTTCGTTTCTTTTGACCGCTCCTTTGCTGCTCGTGAATGTTCATCTTTGTATTTTGATTTTAGATACTCTATAAAGATTTGGTTGAAAATTTTTTACTTGTGGCACCCGGAGGTTCTCTTCTAATTTTCTGACTGCAGATGTTACATTTAGCTATTTCGAGCAAATCCTGAAACATTATAAAGTACTCCAATACTGCAGAAGCTGATCTTTTAGCCATATTGACTGAAAGTATAAACAAAAAAATAATTTTGAAACAATGTGGCTAAATGATACAAGTTTGATACATAGCAATGAAAAGTATATATACAGGTTAAATTGATAATTTTATATTTTATATTTTTTCAAACTTTATCTTAGTTTCTTACCTAGGTAAACCTGTTGAATCACTATTATGAATTAGAAATTTTTAATTTTTTTTAATGTTTGTACTTTTTTAAACTTTTACTATACAAAACTGTAATTTTCTGAAAAATATTCGGAGAAAATGCATATAATGATTAATTTAAATGAATGTTGGCTATTCTACTCCTTTCTTACAATTAAATAAACCTCAATTAAATTTATATCTAATTTTCTTAACCTAAAATTTCTGAGCTTTTGAGCTCTTTATAAATTTTAGGCAAACCCGGCCAGAACCCCAGCCCCGGTCGGTCCCTATATATATATATATATATATATATATATATATATATATATATATATATATATATATATATATATATATATATATATATATATATATATATATATATATATATATATATATATTGACTTGACTTTGACTTGCATACTTTCAAACGCCGTGTATCTGGACACGTCGGCCACCATCGACCATGATAATAGATCTTTCCCAACTCCGGTGGAATTTGGTAGGCCTCTGGCCTTGCCCACCGGAGGAGACATAGTATATATATATATATATATATATATATATATATATATATATATATATATATATATATATATATATATATATATATATATATATATATATATATATATATATATATATATATATATATATATATATATATATATATATATATATATATATATATATATATATATATATATATATATATATATATATATATATATATATATATATATATATATATATATATATATATATATATATATATATATATATATATATCATGGAAAAACAAATCCCGTTTTAAAAATTATTATCAGTTTCAAATTAAATAATTAAAAAATTAAAACTAATTCCTAAAGTACGATTTTTCTTAAACAAAAACTATGTATTGATACTAACAGCTGATTTGGGCACGAATGGAACAGCGTTTTTTTCAATGCAGTCGTTTCTGGCCATACTGTAGTAAGTACTATGTGTTCTGAAGAAATTTTCAATGATTAATTCTGGCCTTTTCGCTGAAATAAAAGTGTATATATATATATATATATATATATATATATATATATATATATATATATATATATATATATATATATATATATATATATATATATATATATATATATATATATATATATATATATATATATATAATTTTGATAACCACTATGATAAATAAACCGTGGAATCATTATTTATAATTTTATTAACTGCTAGTGATGTTATAGTTTCGAGGAATCGAACCCGGGCCCCAAAAGATGGAAGTCCGTTGTGTTGACCACTACTCCACCGATGGTTCAAAAGGAAATAATCCAGAACTTCTACTGACATGTCTCGCCTAGTGAAAAGTTCCTTCAATATTTCCCCGACCACAACTTGGGCGTAGCGTCAACATGGACCAGGTTCTATCCTGAGTATAAATCGCAGTGCAAATGTTATAATTTTGAAAACCACTATGATAAATAAACCGTGGAATCATTATTTATAATTTTATTAACTGCTAGTGATGTTATAGTTTCGAGGAATCAAACCCGGGCCCCAAAAGATGGAAGTCCGTTGTGTTGACCACTACTCCAATATTGAAGGAACTTTTCACTAGGCGAGATATGTCAGTAGAAGTTCTGGATTATTTCCTTTTGAACCATCGGTGGAGAAGTGGTCAACACAAAGGACTTCCATCTTTTATGGAGTTTGAAGACGAAGGTAGTCTCTGAAGGTAGAATCCCTGCGTCATTTAGCGCGAAAAAAAGCAGAGTTAAACCAAGGTTTCTTAGTATTAGTAGAAGGGAAAGAATATGGAATGTACGCTTCCATGCCAGAGAGAATCACCTCGGTTATGAGCTTTGCACACTCCGAGAGGCCCCTCCCACGGAAACAGTAATCATTCCATGGAAAATCAGAAAAGTACAACTGCAAGTCAGACCAGTTAGTGGCACCGAAATGCCAGAAACATCTCCTCACCGAAGGTGGGGGCCGTTCTTGCGGAAGAGTTGAAGAGACAGGACAAGATGCGGAGATAAGAAGATGATCGGATGAACCCATAGGAGGAAAGAGTATTACAGTGTAAGGAAAAGTATAAGAAGTTAGGAAAAGTTCGAGTATGTTGGGTTCATCACCAAGACGATCAGGAATACGGGTAGGAAGATGCACCAACTGCACAAGGTTATTCTGGATAGAAAATTGGTAGGCGAGCTCACCAGCTGGATCATGAGAACAAGATGAAAGCCATTGGCGGTGGTGAACAATGAAATCACCTAATATGTTGATTTTCGAGAAATGAGAAGAAGAAAGAATGTGTTCTCTTTTGGAGTTAAGATAGTCGAAGAGTTTTGGATAGTCAATTGAGTTAGGAGATAAGTAGACAAAACAGATAAATTTTGTTGAAGAGTTGCAAGAAAGTTTAAGCCATAAAGTAGAGAATTCATCGTTGAGTACATTTGTAAATCATCCGCCTTTAGCTGAAAATTGATGATAGAGACAGTAGTAGGAAACAAAGTAGGGTTTGCTGTCAAATGACTCAAACACCTGTGTTAAGGTTAAGAATAAAGGATGAGGTCTAGAAAAAGAGAGGTTGTGTTCAACAAAGTGGAAATTAGTAAAGAGACCGTGAATGTTGCAGAAGTTAATGTAAAAGGAAGATCGTGCACCAGGGCATATCGGCCTAGAGGTCTTGGTGGCACCAACCCAATAACCGAAGGCCACCATATATATATATATATATATATATATATATATATATATATATATATATATATATATATATATATATATATATATATATATATATATTGTAAATATATTCAAGCTTCTTTAACAAAGTATAATTAAATCTCTTTTGAACAATTAAACCCACTTTTAAATTGATTGTAATACTTACTTGTTGCATTTGCTGCTATTGTTGTTCCATTACAGGGATCTTCAGTTGGTTTGGCTTCTGCAATGAAAAGAAAATTTATTTAAAAAGACGAATTATATTCTCCAAATGTATTAAGAAAAGGTTATTTAAAATTGTCTGAAAAACGGAATATGTAAAAAAGTATTAAAAAAAAAGTCTTAACAACTAGTTGTAACCCCTTCGGTTTACAATCTGTTTTAACACTTTTGAAAAGGTAAATGGTTACTGTTACTATTCACTCAGTAAAATTACGAGTATAGGACATTTTTTTGAATTTTGTGTCGATTATTGTGCATTGACATGTAATTTCTACTATTTAAAGTACAAAAAAAAAAAAATTTGTAATCTCTCCAGTGTTGGATTAGATACTCATTTTCTGAATTCATAACAAATTTCTGTACCTTTTATAGATATAACTTTTTTCGATATAACTTTTTTTCTTTTATCGAACAATCGAACATGTCCAAATTTTTTGTAACTCTAGAAAAAGGGTATAATTAAAGTTCTATTGTGAGAAATTTTAGAATACCTATCTCTACAACCTCATTGTGATATACAATGCCAAAAAGTTTTAAAATTTTGAAATTTAGTTTTTGGAAAATTTCAGAACATCATGACTTTTTTCCATTAATAGATATCTAAAATATTTCACAATACCACTGTAAATATACCCTTCTTCTACAATTCCTAAAAATTTGACCAACTTTGGTCAAGAAACAAAGTTATATTTGAAAAAGTGAAAGTGCCTAATTAGACTAAAATGAATTCCTCACTATTTAAGATATAAATTTTTTGTTTCATGAATCAAATTGCCGATATTGAGGAACACCACTATTAATAGATTTATAGGAAGAACGGTGGTCGTCTACAACAGCTGCTATAGAATGACCGGAAAGGAAATTAGAGAGAAGGCCACAGAGAGAAGGATAGATTCCGAAAGAGGGAAGTTTGGAAATCAAAGCTTTGTGTCAGACTCTATCGAAGGCTTTCGATTTGTCTAGCGCCACAGCGAAAGACTCACCGAAACCCCGAAGAGCGGGGGACCAAGAGTCAGAAAGTAGGGAAGAATATCATCAGTAGAACGTTCTTTACGAAAGCTATATGGAAATGAGAGATAAGATTAGAAGAATTGAGATGTTTCCAAATCTTCCTTTTAAGGATAGATTCGAAAACTTTAGAAAGAAAGAGGTTAAAGAAATTGGGAGATAGTTAGAGGGTTGAGAAGGATCCCCCTTCTTCGATACAGGCTGAATGAGAGCACGTTTCCAGCAAGAAGGGAAGGTCGAAGTGAAAAGACATAGGCGAAATAGTTTACCAATGCAGAATGCAATCTCGAAACACAAGTTTTGAGAACCGCAGGAGGAATACCAGCAGGAAAATACGCCTTCTTAGTGTTAAGCTCAGAGAGAGCAGAAATGACATCTTTAGAAGAAATTATAATATTAGGCATAAATGAGTTGGAGGGGGTTCAAGGAGAAGGAATAGCTCCGGATTCGTCTAAGGTAGAGTTAGAAGCAACAGTTTGAGTGAAGAGTTGAGCTTTAGTAGAAAGTAAAATGGCAGTTATGCAATCAGAAGAAACAAGAGGAGGGAAAGAGGAAGAAGCAAAGTTAGAGTTGACATTTTTTGCAAAATGCAAGAAAAGGCTACAGGAAGAGGAACCAAAAAGATTATTGCCTTTTTGGCGGATAAAAGAGTTTTTGGTATCTCAAAGAATAGATTTTGCACGATTCCGGGAAGAAATATAAGTTGAATGAATTTCAAGGGTTTGAAGCCTACGGTAATCTCTGAAGTCAGCATACCTGCGGCGAATAGCGCGAGAACAAGTAGAGTTAAACCTAGGTTCGTTAGGTTTCTTAGAATTGAAAGAATATGGAATGTACGCCTCCATGCCAGAGAGAATTACCTCAGTTATGCGCTCAGCACACTCCGATGGACCTCTCCCACAAAAGCAACAATCATTCCATGGGAAATTAGAGAAGTACAACCGCAAGTCAGACCAGTTAGCAGTACCGAAGTGCCACGAACGTCTCCTCAACGAAGGCGGGGCAGTCCTTGCGGAAAATTTGAAGAGACAGAACAAGATAAGGAGATAAAAAGGTGATCGGATGAACCCAGAGGAGGAAAGAGTTTAACAGTATAAGGAGAAGGATAAGAGGTTAAGAAAAGATCAATTATGTTGGGTTCATCACCAAGGCGATCACGGATATGGGTAGGGTTTTGAACCAACTGCTCAAGGTTGTTCTGGATAGAAAAGTTGCAGGCGAGGTCACCGGCTGGATCAGGAAAACTCTACGAAAGCCATTGGCGGTGGCGAACATTGAAATCACTAAAATGATGATTTCGGAGGAAGGAGAAGAAGGTAGAATGTGCTCTATTTTGGAGTTAAAATAGTCGAAGAATTTTTCAGTTAGTATAATTAGGAGATAAATAGACAGAAGAAATAAATTTAGCAGTAGAATTGCATGAGAGCTTAAGCCATAAAGTAGAGAATTCAGAAGACTCCAAATTAGAGACACGAGAGCAAATAACATCATTGCGCACATATGCGCAACAACGACCTTTGTTTGAAAATTGAAGATAGAGAAGTAGTAGGAAACAGAGTAGGGTTTGCTGTCAGTTTACTCAAGCAACTGAGTTCCGGTTAGAAACAATAGATGAGGTTTAGAAGAAGAGAGATGGTGTTCGACAAAGGGGAAATTAGAAAAAAGACCGCGAATGTTGCAGAAATTAATGAAAAAAGAAGACCGTGCACCGGGGCAAGCTGGAAGCAGGGTCGTGGGAGCACCATCCTCATCTTCAGAGACCGCCAACTCCCAAGTGATGATGAAGTGAGGGGTGGATGAGGGGCATTCTTTGGATGCCACTTCTCGAAGCATCTCCGAGGCAGCTCTGAGTTTTGTCATTTTTTTATAAAGGTAATGTAAGAGTGAGTGTTTGTAAAATGTGGGAACATGAGATGAATTGGGGTGGAGAGGTAGTGGGAGCATAGACACTCCAGTGTGAGGCGAAGGTACACTACAGGCCCCCTGAGAAGGTAAAACGCGAAAAGGAACGAACCAAAGGGCAACGGTGTGAAATGGAATGGTCTAGCCCATCCTATCACTCTGTGGGTTATGCCCAATTGGGGGTACTTGTATCGCTTCAGACGGCCCAACGTCCTCCCTCTATTGGTTTGGATACGAATCTAAATTTCTCTCCACCAAACTGTGGTGCAGTAAGCGATGAAAACAATGAGCTGTTTCACCTAGACATTCCATTCAGTAGAGAAACAGTACGAAGGTAAACTGAGGCCAACAATATTTTCAGACTCGTTCTGAACAGTGACAAGGGTGTTCTTTTTTAAGGCTTACAAGCTACCAGTTAAAAGGTGTAGGGTAAACATCAAATAAGGAGTAACATTTGATATAATCGCAATAAATTGTTAAAAACCTTGCAGCGGACCTAAATGAGTGTAATAACCAACAATGTGTGATAAAACACAATAATTTTACATTCCATGAGTGAAGAGCTTCTTTGTACACCATATAAATACTTTCTATTTGATGGTAAAAGAATGAAAACATCTTATCTCTTGTACCTTTAAAATCTTAATCAAATAGCAATTTAAAATTTTATGTTTTTGAATTCGGCATACTAAATTATATCTAAAATAACTCATTTATAAAGCAGAAGCTCTTTAAAAACTCTTGATCAGTGTAATCAAAACAATTTATATATAAGTGTACATGGATTTATTCATAAGTAATTATGGTTGTTTTTTTTTTTAATTTTAGTTATTTATTATAAATTGATATAATGACAAGAGAAATGAAACTTACCTCCAACTGCATCGAAATCCTTTTCCTAAAATATGAAGGCATTTTATACAAGAGTATATGTATATGACTTATATATATAATATATATATATATATATATATATATATATATATATATATATATATATATATATATATATATATATATAT
>SEYY01020786.1:20000-22500 GCA_009176605.1 Armadillidium nasatum | reverse complement strand
AAAGGCGTATCGCACGAGCTCTTCTCATTGTAGGAGGTATGCGACGAGAGGGTTCAGAAGAGAACTGTCCATTGTAATAGTGATAGCATAGAGAGAGAGAGAGAGAGTGACACAACAATACGAATAGCAGAAAGAGAGTGGAGATCATTAGTGAGAGAGGAAAAGCCCTAGACTCAACCTTTTTACGGACAGTTGAATTCATGGAACCACCCCAGAAGTGTGATGCACACTCCTTACAGAGGTGAACAACACCCCTATAAAGAGCAAAGTCATTGAAAATAAGGGAAAAATTGGAAGGAGCCTCAAAAACACCTTAACTCTTAGTGAAGTAGTGTGATATTTCCAAGATAACGAGAAAAAAACCACCGGGAATATTAAGAACAGATGTTTAAGTTTGTATTTCAAAGAAGATATCATAGTTGTGTGTAAGGTGGTCAAATAGTGAGATGGAGGATTGAGTTTTTGAGGCATTTAAAACGACTATGTTTTCTCTACCCAAATTTGAAATACAAGATTGATCAGAGGTCAATTGTTTCAAGGCCACCCTCTTTACGTCTATTAATTGCAACTGTTGAGAGGGGCGTCTTTCAAAGTAAAAGGAGTAATGAAGAATAGAGTCATTGAATTGATAGGAGATGAAATAAAAGAGAGAAGGTCATTAATGAAAAGTATATAAAGTATTTGACATTGGACAGATCTTTGAAACACACCACTATTAATAATGTTAAAGTATGAACGGTCTATCGAACAACGAAAAGGAAATCAGAGAGAAGGATAGATTTCGAAAGTGGAAAGTTTGGAAGGCAAAGCTTTGTTCTAGACTTTTTCGAAAGATTTCAATATATCCAGCGAGACAGCAGATGATTCACCGAAATACCGAAGAGCGATGGGAAAGATCATCAGTAAGGCTTTTTTTAATGAAAACCATATTGACGATCAGAGATAAGATCTGAAGAATTGAGATGTTTCCAAATCTTGCTGTTTAGGATAGATTCGAAAACTTTGGAAAGAATGGAAATTAAAGAAATGAAACGGTAGTTGAAGGGATTAGAGGGATCCTCTATTTTTCGGCACAGGTTGAATAACCGCACTTTTCCAGAAAGAAGGAAAGGCTGAAATAGATAGACAAAGACGAAATAGAATAACAAAGCAGGGTTCAAACTCAGAAGCACGAGTTTTGAGAACTACAAGAGGGATACTATCAGGACCATACGCCTTCTTAGTGTTACGCTAATAGGGAGCAAAAACGACCTCTTTAAAAGAAATTGCAATTTAAGGCATAAATGAATTGGAGGGGGTTGAAGATGTAGGAACTGCTCCGGAATCGTCAAAGGATGAATTAGAGTCAAAAGCTTGGACGAAAAGTTCAGTTTTATTAGATCAAGGCAAAATATCATTTGTACCGTTAGAAGTTATTAGAGGAGGGAAAGAAGAAGAAGCAAAGTTAGTGTTGATATTTTTTGCAAAATGTCAGAAAGGGCGTGAGGAAGAACCAGAAAAATTATTGTAGTTACGACGGAGAAATGAGTGTTTCACTCTGTGTTGTGAAGAATAGATTTTGTATGATTCCGGGGTGAAATATAAGTTTCATGAGTTTCTGTAGTTTAAAGACAACGGTAATCCTTATAGAAAACATCCCTGAGGTAGAAAACACGAGAACGATCGGAATAAGACCAAGGTTTGTTAGTTTCGTAGAAGGGATCGATTCCATGCCTCATTTATGAGTTCTGCACATTCCGAGGGACCCTTCCCTCGGAAATTAGTAATCTTTAAATGGAAAACCAGAAAAGTAGAAAAGTAAAGTACAACCGCAAGTTAGACCAGATAGTAGCACAGAAATGCCAAAAACACTTCCTCACCGAAGAGAAGCCGTTCTTACAAAGATAAGATGATCAGATGAAGAGTTTAACAGTGTAAGGAGAAGGATAATAATATATATATATAATATATATATATATATATATATATATATATATATAATATATATATATATATATATATATATATATATATATATATATATATATATATATATATATATATATATATATATATTATATATATATGTATATATATGTATATGTATGTATGTATGTGTATGTATGTATGTATGTATGTATGTAGGGAAGTGAAGAGGGAGGTGAAGGGAGGTGAAAAGAGCGAAAAGGAGAGTGGGAGAGGAGTGGTGTAGAAAGTTGGCAGAGAATTTTAAGAAAAGGAGTAAGATGTTTTGGAAGGAGGTAAATAAAACGAGGAGAGGAAGAGAGTAGGGGGAGAAGGAGTAAGGGGGAAGATGGTGATGTGGTGCAAGGAAGGAGAGAGGGAAGTGGGGAAGAGATGGAAGAGACACTTTAGTGATTTATTGATGGGGGTGGGAGGCGAGGGAGTAATGGAAAATAATGAGGGGATGTTTTTAGAAGACAATGGAAGTACTAGTAGAGAGGAAGTAAAAGTAGCTGTGGGAAAGGTGAAGATGGGAAAGTCAGCAGGAATGGATGGT
>SEYY01020786.1:10000-15000 GCA_009176605.1 Armadillidium nasatum | reverse complement strand
TATATAGTAAATATTCGAAAAAAAACCCTCAATTTCTACTCAATGGCATAAAGGGCTACATCATTCGAAATGATTGCCTTATTTAATGCCAAAACGAGTAACTCATCTATTAGACATTATAAATTTATATGTAGAGTCACGTCATCATGGTAAAGATGATCGAGTTGTTTTCATTAATTTTGGAGTATTTAAGTTTTGAGATACATAGTTATTCTTCCAAGAATAGATACACATTTTTGGGAAGCAGACTGCATCCATCATCAGGAATAACAGTTTGATCAAAGAAATATATTCTCATCCAAACTAGATAATTCTCCTTGCAGAAGAACTGGATTACTTATCCGACGTTTCCTATGGAAATTAGTAATTTCCTTCGGATGTTCTTCGTGAGTTGTATTTCCTCCTTTCCCAGTTCTGCTTTTCTAGTAACTGGTAATTTCCAATTCTAAGTTTATATATTTTTATAAAATATTCTCAATGCATTAACGCAAGTGACTCATAACTACAACTGCAGATTTGCACATAATTATGACACTACAAATTTTAACTTTGGTTTTCCTAAGTCATTTAACTACAGTTAATTAGCACAAATAATAACAATATCCAAAGTTTTAGTTTTGTAAATATGTAAATAAAAATTTGTTGCTTGCATGAATAATATAATTATATATATATATATATATATATATATATATATTATATATATATATATATATATATATATATATATATATATATATATATATATATATATATATATATATATATATACAGAAAATTAATGTCTGCTATTGAACTCGAACCAGTAACCTTTAAGATGATAAGTCTTGCGAGTTGACCACTAGGCTATGATGGTTAAAAAGGAAATCGCATTAGAACTCCTCATGAACCATCTACAGCCATGACGACAATCCCAAAGGACTTGCCAGAAAGAAACTCAAGAAAAGGGCAACGAGCCCAAAGGATGAATCTCTCACTCTCAGACAGTTGTATCATTCATTTTAGTCTGCTATAACTCTTATTTTGATTTTAATTAAATTTCAATGGTATTAATTAAAATTATTTTATTTTCTTTTTTATTCCTTTATTATTGTATTTATTTATGCACATACCTTTTCATATTTCATGTATGTTTGTATATGTACAGTGTGTGTGTGAGTGTATGAGTGTGTGTACGAGTGTTTGTGGTTATGGATGTAGGATTAATTTCGTCAATGTTAATTTTTAAGTGAAAATAAAATCTCATAAATTTAAAATAACAAAAACCTGAATTTATAAAGAAAAAATACAAAATAAATATTTTTTAAAATAAAAGAAAAAATATACGTTAATGAAAGTATGAAAGAATAAATAATATCAATAAAGGTTTTAAACACAGATTGACAAATGGTCATTCTAGTAAATTATATTAATATAAGTTATGGTGGTGAGGTTGCATACACGGATAACCGAATTATTATCAGGGCTGAAATATCGATTATAGCATTTTATTGGTTTCTGATAGTACCAGAACGTGCATGAGATATAAGGTTAAATAAATCGAATTCAGGTGTCTCTATAATATGTATATGAAATAATATTAAAGAATTTATTTATGGTAAAATAATAAACTAAATATCATACCAATCTATGAAAAAAACATTGTCTTAAAAAGGAAGCAAAACATTTGAAAATTCTAATTCTGCAACGTCTCATAGCTCAGCACACGCCAAGGGAAAAATTCCTAGAAAGAAAGAAAGAACAGGAGAGGTGTTCGACCTCTAGAAATCCACGAATAAGGAATCTCCTGATCCTTAATCAATCCAGGAAAGAAGAGAGCGTCCTCCGGCCCCCTTCAAAACACCCACCAAGATGGACCGAAGGGGTTCCGACCCCATCCATAACCAACCTCTCTCTCTCTCTCTCTATATATATATATATATATATATATATATATATATATATATATATATATATATATATATATATATATATATATATATATATATATATATATATATATATATATATATATATATATATTAAAGAGTTTTTGTAAATTAAATATGTGTTGTAAATTCCGCAGACTTTTCTTTTACCTGTGATTGTGGAATGAAAGGAACTCCTCCACTTGAAATGCATTCTTCATAAGCAGATCTATAGTTAAAATCCATAATAAGATTAAAGTTTTTCATTAAAAGCTCAGGTCTTGGGGTTTCTTTAGATTGAAAATATATATATATATATATATATATATATATATATATATATATATATATATATATATATATATATATATATATATATATATATATATATATATATATATATATATATATATATATATATATATATATATATATATATATATATATATATATATATATATATATATATATAATATATATATATATATATATATATATATATATATATATATATATATATATATATATATATATATATATATATATATATATATATATATATATATATATATATATATATATGAGAACTTTATAAAAAAATTTAGCTTACAACATAATCACATACATCAGCACTAAAACTCTAAAACTTGGTTTTCAACATTAGAATTCATTATACAAGAATAGCTATTTTCCCCTAAATTTTGGTACTTGCAATCAATTTTCAACCAGAAGTGAAAAAATGTCCCAATTTTAATCTTTCAAAAAGACATTGTAACTGATTAACTGCTGTAAACTTTCTGACTATTCTTCACATGTTTCTTCGTGTTTGTTTTCTTAAGGCTCTATAAATTTCTTACCTTCTCGTGATGAGGAATTATTTGATATAATTTTACGCCTACTATTCTTTCCTGGAATCTTTTTATTCCTTATTTATTCCCCCTGAAATTATTCAATGATTTTGTTTGTATCTTTTATGAACTTATTAGTAAAAAAAAATATCCATCACTAAATGCAATACTCCTTCCGTTCTTGAAAGTTAGGCTTCAAAGTTTGAACTTTCTATTTGCAAACTGATTTCTATGCCTTGAAACTTGTAATATCTTTCACTCTGAAACAGCGCACATTACAGTAACTTCTGCTCTTTAAATTCTCGAATCAACCATTAACCATTTTAATTTAGCTTTCTTTCACTTTTGCTTCATTGTTATTATTTACATACATAGTTGAAAATAAAGAAAGATATATAAAGTCAAACAATAAACATTGATTACGTAAATACACCTAAGTGGTGTACGTCTAAGCAAGCTGACCTATATTTTTTCTGATTATAATATATTAACCATTGAAGAAGACGAACAATATTATTTTCCTTTTATCATTCATTGTTAGACATTGGACACTTCACCAATCTAATTACTTTAAAAGAGACCAACTAAATAGCAAGTAGAAAATCTTGTAAAGCGGTTGCAAATCTATTGAACTCAAATCTTTTTCCAGAAACTTTAAAAAATTCAGTGCTTCAAAACAATTCTTTCATTTAAACATAAGATGAGGTTTTCCACAAAATAAAGCATCTTTTTAAAAAAGCTAATCAAACCTCTCTCTTATATTAATTATTTAAAAGGTTTTACTTTCTTGAGATCTTTGTTTACAAAATTATTTGCAGTTTAGAAGTTGCTAATTCCTTGAAAACTAAATATTTTCAATAGATCCCTGTATCTATCTTCCTTTAAAGGCTTTCAATCTTCTCTAAAAGTATTGAGGAGATAAATTTGTATCTGTTTTCAGAGAATGTAAACCTCATCACTTTTCATCTTACTAGCTCATAAATTCATTATGATTCTCTTCAATTAGTTTTAGACTTCCGCATTATTTTATTATTCTCACTATTGCAATGACGATATCCTGTCTGAAGTCTTTAAATGTCAAACTCACTCTCTGAGAATAGGCATGATTTTATCACACACGCACACGCTATATATATATATATATATATATATATATATATATATATATATATATATATATATATATATATATATATATATATATATATATATATATATATATATATATATATATATATATATATATATATATATATATATATATATATATATATATATATATATATATATATATATATATATATATATATATATATATATATATATATATATATATATATATATATATATATATATATATATATATATATATATATATATATATATATATATATATATATATATATATATATATATATATATATATATATATATATATATATATATATATATATATATATATATATATATATATATATATATATATATATATATATATATATATATATATATATATATATATATATATATATATATATATATATATATATATATATATATATTATATATATATATATATATATATATATATATATATATATATATATATATATATATATATATATATATATATATATATATATATATATATATATATATATATATATATATATATATATATTTTTTATGTCTCCTCCGGTGGGTAAAGGCCAGAGGCCTACCAATATCCACCGGAGTTGGTTAGTATTCGGAATCAGGTCGTTAATGGCCGACGTGACCCGATACACGGCGTTTAAAGGTGTGCAAGTCAAAGGAAGTTGAGAAAACAGATAAAGGGAGTGTGTTCCAGACTTTACCAGTAGAGTACATGTAGGAGTGAGCATAGCGGTTAAGTCTGAGGTCGGAGAGTTGAACAGAGAAAGGATGAGACTGTGTAGAAAGTCGTGTCGCACGAGCCCTTCTCAGTGGAGGAGGTATGTGACGAGAGAGTTCAGAAGAGCAATGTCCGTTGTAATAGCGATAGTATAGGGAGAGTGACGCAACAATTCGACGGGAAGAAAGAGATTGGATAGAGTTAGTAAGAGTGGGAGAGTTAATAAGACGAAAAGCCCTAGACTCCACCTTTTCAAGAAGAGCTGTATGTGTGGAACCACCCCAGATATGCGAAGCGTACTCCATACAGGGGCGAACAACACCCCTATACAGAGCAAGCAACTGGGGTGGCGTAAAAAACTACAAGGCGCCT